>CM029120.1:1710000-1892500 GCA_016859345.1 Istiophorus platypterus
TCAACTCCGACTCCGTCAAGATCTGTTGAGTTTCAGCAAAGAACTCAACACGGTGTCACATAAACGCCGCCAACTAGCGGTTTGGTGATGTAACCGCAGAGCGACGCCAATGCAGAAGTATAAACGCTGACGACGGCGTAGGACACTTAGGCTACAGCTCAGAAGCATGAATCCAGCTTAACTTTAACACAACCTAAGGAACCAAAAGGATACCGAGGAAAAAATGTGAAAGAAATATATCGTTCGTTTGTGAAAAAATTTGCAAGTTTGCCCGGTTTGAACATTTGTGAATTTTGCAGATAAAACCACTAAAATATTCAGGGGTTTTTTTAAAAGAAAAATGAGAGTCAGGGAGAATCAAGCTTCTATCAAAACATATTTACTGTTTGAAATTTTGTGTATAAACCTGGCACTTTAGTAACGTATACGCAGAAACTCTGGCTCATAAAACATCAAATAAACACCCTCACGGCGGCGGAGCAAGAAAATAAAGTTACTCCTCATCGAAAATACGACCCTGAAAATGGGGAAATTTTGGCTCCTCTGCCAAACTCCGAATAAAATGTCCCACAAAAAACGACCTCTCTATAAAACCACTCAGTTCTTTTTTTTTTCGTAAATCATCCAACCAGAAGTCGACGGAGGACTTTTTTCTTTTTTCGTAAACTCGTTTCCAGAGCGCCAGAGCCAGCCGGCGGCTCGGACTTGCTTCATGACCAGTCCGTCGCGATCCGATGAACGACCAAAGTGTGACGGCGGCGACAGCACATCATTACATCCAGCCGGCGGCACTCAGATCGAGCGATTTCTAACAACGGGGGGGGGGGAGGGCGAGCAGGGGGGGCTAGGGGGGTGAAGAGAGGAGGAGGAGGAGGGAGTATGGAAGGCCCTCCCAGTGAATTTTCTTAAGGGGAGAGCGAGATGGAGGGATGGTGGGACGGGGGGTAGTTTCTTATCTCTTCATTTGACACCGGAGAGACTCTATCTGTCTGTCTGCCTCGTTCCACCATCCATCCATCTCCCTCCCTCTCACATCCCATAATCTCCTTTTCTCTTTGCCTCTTTTTCGGCCCATTTATTTCTTTATTTTCTCCTCCTCCGTCCCTCGGCCTCAGTCTCGGACTCGGTTTCTTCTCTCCTGACTTCATTTTTCATTTCGCATCTGCCCCTCTCTCTTATTCCAGCTCTGTTTCTTTCCCTGTGGTTGTTGTCCACATATTTTTAAAACCTATATCGCATCTCTTTCCTCTCTCTCTCTCTTCTCTTCCTCTTCTCACACCCCCCCCCACCCCACCACCACCACCACCACCAACTATCTGTCTCCCAACATCCATCCCTCGGTTGCATCTGTTGCCAGATGTTACTTTAAATAAGCCAATAGATCATTTACAGCAAATTCACAACAGCCACTAAATATTTCCCATAGTTTCTCAATTAACAATAAGAATCATGCAGTTTCAATTAATTCATATTAACTGGATGTGTTTTTTTTTCCTTGAGTGAAACATCAATTCACTGACACTTCAACGCACCGACGCCTGAGTTTACTCGCATCCCGCCGACACTTCGACGAAGACCCGATTCCCCTGACACCTTCCACTCCCACCGACCTAGACCGCCGGGCTAAAACGACCTCGATGGCGACGACGCTTCCGGCAAGACAGTGAGAGGAAGGGGGTGGTGGGGGGGGGGGCATGGAGGAGCAGGACAGCAGCTCTCAGAGGAGAGACAGAAAACGGAGGATGACAGATAGAGGGATGAGAGACGGGACGAGTGTTATTTAAATGTAAATAAACAGGAGTCGTCTTTATCAGGGGGGAAGTTGGCGGAAGCTCTTATCTGCTGCCGGAGGCCTGTTTCGCTGCTGCCGCCGCCGCTCCGTCTGCCAGCTATTACACCTTCCAACGGAGGGCACACGCACACAGACACGCACACGCACACGCGCACACACACACAGGTTTACAGGTATACAAATGTAGAAAACACTTATCAGCAAGAAAAAAAATCACAGACGACGCATCAAAATCGCAATAATGGGAAAACATCTCACGCTCTCACATGTGCAGAGACAAACACACGCATACAGTCTTAATGTACACACACACAGACACACGTATGCACGTTCACGCTGGCGACACGAGGACACAACGAGCGTTAAAAGAGGCCGACCTGGGTTCAAACGCGTACTTCCACAGAAAGAAAGGCCAACACGAAAATATGCAAAAACACTAGAAAGTATAAGAAAATGGGGAAGGGAAAAGACATACACACATACACACACACACACACACACACACACACGCGCGTGCAGCGAAAATGACACGCAAATACACATTTTAAAGAAATTTAAAATGGACATACAAATGTGTGCTCTCGATGACATACAAAGGAATACGGACATATGTTCACGGATGGTTTAGAAAAATAGGATGAACACAGACAAACACACAGACAGACAAGAGAGAAAGTGAGAGTGTGTGTGTGTGTGTGCAAGAGATTGATGTGTGTGTGTGTGTCAGAGTATGTGTGATTTGTCATCTACGGCCCCTATCAGAGCTGCATACCACGGCCACCACACGCTTTGTCATGTGGATGGTGGCAACATATAGCTCTACATTTAATTTACCAGGCCACCATCACACGCTGGGGGGTGGAGGGTGTGTGTGTGTGTGTGTGTGTGTGTGTGTGTGTGTGTGTGTGTGTGTGTGTGTGTGTGTAGGAGAATGAACATTCATCGCCTCTGTACACAATGTGATGGATGCCAACACACACACACACACACACAAACACAAACACAGGCAGACAGTCTCTTAAACTAAGAAACCAGTGAGACAATACAGCCTTCGTAGTTTTTCTCCCTTTCCAAGAATTTTTCCCAGAATTTTATCTTTCAATTTGAAATAACTTAATAAATGTAGGTTCACCTGCACGATGCAATTCAGCAACTTGGTCTATAGACTCAACGCTCATCACAAAATCAACAGACATGTCTGCAAACGCAGGTGATGCAGACAAAGATTTTTAATCAAAGGCGAAAATCAAAATCCGTCTGAAACTCCAGCGCGCATGTACACACGGACACGCACGCACAACGCACACGCGCACACATAGACACACACACTCCTGCTCCTGCACTGTGAGCAGGTGTATTGATCGCAGACACCAGAGGCTGCTTCAATAAGTTATTAAGAATTAAAAATTGACAGGCGAAGCTGATCAAATATCTCGGACTCTCTCTCCCTCTCTCTCTGTTTTTTTTTGTATTCCTCTCTGCTCTCTCTCATTGTCCCTCGCCCTCTCTCTCTCTCTCCACACATCTAAAACTTCCTTCCTTCTTTTCTGTTTGCTTTACCTCCTCTCTCCTCTTTTCTTTGTGCCTCCCTCTCAGTGATGTGCACCTAATGAGGTCCAGACAGTGATGCATGCGTGTCTCTATACTGTGTGTGTGTGTGTGTGTGTGGGTGTGCGTGAGTCTGTGTGTGTGTTTGAGTCTTGCAAGTGTGTGTCTTGCTGAAGACAAGGACAACACCTGCATAGAGAAGTTAACGCAAGACTGCAGCAGAGGAGACAAGCAACACAAACGTCTGCACACACACTTTACATGTGTTACACAAGCTAACACATACACACATACATACACACACACATGCGCAGAAAAAACAACATGTAGAGAGGAATCCAATATGAAGGATGGAGAGAAAAGAGAAAAGAGAAAAGAGGGCGAGAGGAAATTGAATAAAAAGACACTTTCTCCTGTGAGTAAATCCGAGTTGAAGTGAAGAAAAAAAAGAAGAAATACAGAAATAATACGAGTTTACGTTTCAACAAATGTGTCTGAAAGATGCCTCCGACGCTCCTTCAGCTCCGTTGTCTCCGGTGGTTTAGTTTCACGCCTCCGTAAACTCCTGCGGCTCACAAGAGGCAGATTTCTAAAAAACAACCGTCAATAAACCAGAGCAGCAGAGGTCTGAGGCGTCCAGACGTTTATAGTCAGGGTCAAGCTCCAAAATAAAAAAGAAATACTGGATCCTACACTTCCCACAATGCAACTCGACATGACGGAGCTTCTCCAGCGCCGCACACCTGGTCGTACAGCAGCTTTCCGCCGGACTGAGTTTTACTCCCCGCGACCCTTCGGCCACACGTCGACTTGTATAGCCGGCGGAGGGAGGCCTCTGATGACCAGGTCGCCGGACGCATGGCGGCACAGCTCACGCATGCGGCAGCAACGACGGCAAACGGCCACGCCTTCAAACAACAACAACAGCACTGCAGCCGAGTTCAAGCCCCGCCCCCTGTCATGCCCGCTGCTGCTGCGAGTTGCCGTCCTGCATTTCTGATGAAGCCGATTTGGTCATTTCAGTACTTCATGTTTTCCTTCTGTCCCAGGGGTCAGAGGTCATGCGATTCCTGCCTTAAATATGCCAAGTGACAGGAAGGATACCATCATGGACTTGGTCTCCACTTCCTGGTAGTCCTGCTGTATATTTAGTCAAAGATGCAAATACTGTACATTTTATTTATAATCTCAGTCTTTAGGTTTATCTCATACACATTAAGTTATTTGTCATGTCGTTTAATTTGGTAAAGGATTCGAAGGGAACCAGAACCAACCATCAGATGTGAGAAGAAGAAGGAGAAGAAGAAAAGGGCCGTTAGAGGAAGAGAGAAAGAAGTGAAGAGGGTGAGGGGCAAAGAGAAAGAGAGAGCGAGGGAGAGAGAGAGAGAGAGCGAGGGAGAGAGACGGGAGGAGGACGGAGAGAGGACAGCTTGTCTCCTCCATCAGTATCTGTGTGACAGTCTCAACAATCCATCACACTGGGACAACCAGCAGTACAGTGTGTGTGTGTGTGTGTGTGTGTGTGTGTGTGTGTGTGTGTGTGTGTCCAGATTATGACACCGTGAGTGTGTGTGTGTTTGTACTGAGTGATTCCATTCACAGTGACACCAAACACCATTCATCATTACAGCGAAGACACCACTGAGACACACAGAGAGGAGGGGAGGGATCGGAGGAGAGGGGGAGGAGGGAGGGGAGGGGGAAGGAGGGAAGGAAGGAGGAAGAGAGGAGGAGGAAAGAGGGAGGGGAGGAGGAAGAGGGGAGGAAGGAGGAAGAGGGGAGGAAGAGAGGAGGAAGAGAGGTGGAGGAAAGATGGAGGTAGTTGATGCCTCAGCAGAATCAACAACTGGGGAGAATAAACAAGAAGGAGGAGGAGGAGGAGGAGGAGGGGGTTGGAGACATGGATGAAGGGAGGAGGAGAAAACAGGCAAAGTCTCCCCCAAAGTCACAACCTAACAAAATCATCACTATGTTTCAATCCCAGCCTCTTTAGCTCTGCGGGCTCGGGCTCCTCCTCCTCCTCCTCTTCCTCCTCCTCCTCCTCCTCCTCCTCCTCCTCCTCGACAGCAAGCAGCAGCGCCTTGATATGGTAAACAGGAGGAAGCCCCGGCGCTCCTCGCCGCCTCCTTTGAAGTCATGTGAGGAGCGGATTATGTGGCGGAGCGGCCCGGGCCGAGATCCGCCTTAACCCTCTTACATCTTATTTCATGATTTTATTTTTATTTGGTAAAAAGGGGGGATTATTCTCGTAGAGGCGAGCAACACTGAGCAGATGCTGATGGAGGGAGGAGGGGGAGGAGGGGGAGGAAGAGGAGGGGGAGAGAGAGGGAACAGAGGAACTGAGGGAAAGAAAAATCAGACAGACGACGTCGGCGGAGTGTTAGCAGCTAGCGCTGTGCTAACACTCCGCCTGATGACCGAGCGTGGGAATCAGCGCAAGCATTAGCTAGCTAAGATTGAATCACCAGTGGCTGATGGGTAATGATGTCCAGATTACATGGACTCCACCGACGTCGAAGGCGTGTCCCTCGCCTGTCACTCAACCGTTGCCATGGGAAACGCCCCCTCGGGCACCTGAGACTTTTGACAAAACTATGGTTAAAAAAAAGGGATTTTATGCTCTTTTTAAAAAATTACATTATAGAAAAGTAAGTACTAAAGTAAATTTAAAAGTGTTAAAGTAAAAAGTGTTAAAATATTAATAAATATACATGAAAATTTAGCAGCAAAAGCAAACAAGGAAGAGAAATGGATAAAAAGTAGTGGAAAGGAGAGAGAGAGAGGGGAAGGGAGGGATGAGAGAGAGAGAGAGGGAGGAAGGGAGATATGAAAGGGAGGTGAGCGAGGGCAGAGAGAGAGGGGAGCGCTCTGGAGAGAAAAGGGGTTGAGAGACCTTAAAGTGTAATGGAAAAGAGTTTAGAGAGAGGTGAAAGGAAGTCCGGCTTAATGCGTCCGTCTTTTGTTTCTAAATGAAACTGGATGGCGAGCACATGTGAGGAGAAACAAGGGAGCTGCAGAGCGCGCACACACACACACACACACACTCACACACTCACACACTCACACAGAGACATGCAAAGCAATGCAAACACTCCCTCGCACACACACACACACACACACACACACACACACAAACACTCTGTCACTCTCTCAAAGTCTTGCCAAGAAGCAGATGCCGTGCTCATCTGGTGAGCTGTGTGGTAACTGTCCAAATATTCACTCACACACACACAGTCTGAACCCCTCTGTGTTTGAGCTGGCGGTGAATCACTGTCTCCTCAAAAATCTCCTCTCGACTTTTATCAGGAAAATATTTTGTAACACGAAAAAGAGCATGAAGCGTCATTTTTTTTTCTTTTTTTTCTTAAGGGGTGTGGTTATTGATAATAATTTAGAAAACGTGTCCCAGTTAATTCCTGCACGATAAACTGCGTTTTCTTTCTATTCTTCCTAGTTTTTGTATTGTACAAGTTTGTACAGACAGTCAACTGATTGTTGTTCCCTTGAATCATTATGTGAAACCGTCACCAGGTCACGTCTTGTCAGCTCCCTCACTGTTACTTTTCTAAATCAGTTTCGTTCCGCATTTCATTTGCTATTTTTTACAGTCAATATGTTTCATTAAACTACAATGTGTGTGTGTGTGTGTGTGTGTGTGTGTGCACATTAGTTCTTTAGAGCCTTCACACTCCAAAAACCCAGACAGCCTCTGGCCACAGCCCCACACACACATACACACACACACACTCACTCACACTGAGTTAATAGGAAATACACAGTGTGGCTCGGCTACATCTGCTGCAGTCTTTTCAGTGTGAGGTTTGAGCCGCTGGGCTACGATTGGCCCGTTTTCCGGCGGCAACACAAAGTTTAAAAAACATCCCTGTTTGTGCCAAGGCATCGCTCCGCCGCCACGGGTTCCTAATATATCGCGTCCGAGCGGCGGCAACGCGGCGGCGAAGCCGTCCCAGTCAAAACACAAACAAACCAGAGCTCATGAAAGTTTCTCTCTCTCTCTCTCTCCCGTGTGTGTGTGTGTGTTGGTGTGTACGGACGTCGGAAGGAGCCAACGTAAACACTGCTCTGAAAAAACAGACATGGCGGCTAAGTCTGAGGTGAAACCACAACCTTCTGGACTCTGCTCCGGGAGCGAGAGACGTTTTCAGTCGCAGCTGATCTCGCAAGTATTTGTAAAATAACACACAAATTACAGAAACTCTTCCAACCAGGGGGGTTCACAAATCTGATTCGCCAGATTGGGATCAACGCGACGCCGACCTCATTTAACGGATTATTGACCGCGACGCAACCGGGCCGCGGTGAATGGCGTTGCTCGCCAATGTTGCCCCAAACCTCCTCATTTCAGTTTATCGGTTTATTTACGCCGCAGGCAGCAGCTCGTTTTGCTTCAGGTGCAAACAATAACAACAATGACTTCGACCCACTGTGGGTACACGGAGTTCACATTTTGGGGAGAAATTCCAGATTCCCCGGGTTGAGGCGTGGGAATCGAGAGAGGAAGACGAGGAAAATGGAGAAGGAATCCTGGGAAAAACATGAAGCGGAGAGGAATTAGGGAAAGAAGGAGTGAAGAGGAAGAGGAAGAGGGAGGCAGGGTAAGTGATGCAAAGTGGGAACAAGGGAGAGAAGGGAGGGGAAATAATGAAAAAAGCAAGAGGAGCAAAAGAAAAAAAGTGATGAAAGGGTGAGAGATGAAGAGAGAAATGTTACGGGCGAAAGACAGTGATGCAGAGGTGGAAACGGATACGGAAGACAGAAAGATGAAGGAGTGAAGCAGGTGAAAAGAGCGAAAGGCAGGAAGTGAATGGGGAGGAAAGAGGAGGAGGAGGAGAAAAAGAAGAAGGAGAAGGAGAAGAGGGAGAAGGAGAAGAAGAGCAGAGTGTATTTAAATGCGAGCCGGTGTTAATGAGTTTGGTCAGAGTGTGGAACAGTCTTTTTAAAGCTGCTATCATTCTCATTAATGTAGTGAATGAGCCGCTGATAGCTGTCATGGACCTCACACTCCAATTAACAACAACACACACACCTGACGCGCACGCACACACACACACACACACACACACACACACACACCAGCAGAAAGACCCAGAGTGTGTTCGCTTGGGTGTGTATATGGACGTATATGATGGCAGCGTGCAGAGGAGAAGTTTCAGCATTTGTATTTGTGTGTGTGTGTGTGTGTGTGTGTGTGGGGGGCTGGTTACTGGAAAAAAATGTGAGTGAGTTCACTTTGATTTTCTTAGGGGGTGAAAAAAAAAAAACTTTGTGCAATTTACGATTTCAGCATTTCCTTTTTAACAAGCGGCCGCTAAGCTTGCGAGATAGAAATGCAAATTGCCGGCGATGGGCAGAGGAGCCGCGCTGAAAAATTAATGCAATCTCCCTTTAATTCGGCCGACCGGGGGAAACAATATGGTGCCGGTAAACAGAGGGGGGGGGGGTGAATGAGAGAAAGGTGAACAAGAGAGAAAACTATTACCGCCTCATCGTTGTCTGCCTCCGCCAACCAATCATGTCGCAGTTTAACGTCCACGTCCGCCCAGTCTCACATAACATAAAAAGTGAAGACTAAAAGCTTTAAAGTGTATTTATTTACCATTCAGAGCCACACACACTCACACACACACACACTCATACGCTAATGACACATCCCGGGTAACCGGTGGTTCAGTATCTTGCTCGAGGACATTGACATGTGGAGCAGAGGACCCGGGGGGGGGGGGGGTTGAAGGTCGGCTGACGACCTCCTGAGCAACAGCTGCCTCCGCTGTGTGGTTTGTGAGGTCAAAGCAGCCTTGACCTTTGACCTTTGACTCCAATCCAACACAAACATCCACCTCTGAACTCTGACAACCGAATTGCGACCGGTTTCTTCCCCGAGTCGTTCCCAGGTCGTTCCCGAGACATTTCGGTGGATGGGACGGACAAAGGAGGCCCAGAGGAGCGAAGCGGTACCGAGTCAGGCTTTACATTAACAGCACCAGTTAACCGGATCAGTCCAGATCAGATCAGTTGAACCGGTGCGAGCGACTGGCTTCGAGTCGATTCGTCTCAGTCGACCTGAAGCCGAACAGTGTCCGTGACGTGTCGACTCTCAGCTCGAATATCAGGGACTTTACGTCCCCACCAGACGAGCAGCGCAGGAACCGCGTCGCGGCTGGGAAACGAGCCCCCCCCCCCGGTGATTCGGTGATCACCGATCGCCGCACAGCTCAAATTTTTTTTTTCCCTGTGTTAAGGAGGAAAACAGAAAAAAGGGGAAAAAACCACTAAGTTGCAGCCTCCAAACAAGAAATGATGGGAGACGATTTCTGCCTCCCCCACCCTCAGCTCCTCGCCCCCCCCTCATCTGTTCCTCTGTAAACTCTGTGTGTGTGTGTGTTCGTGTCCAGGACAATTAAGTATGGCTTCACAGTGATTGATACTAGCTTGGCTTTCAATTTGTTCCACTACAGAGCCCAGAGCATCACCTCCCCAACCTCCCCGACCTCCCCGACCTCCAGCCCCCCCCACAGCTGAATGTCCCTGAGTCACACAAACGGGCAATAAAAAAATATTTTGTGATTGAATTTAATCTTTAGAATCATATGTTACCCAGGTTTAACTGATCGAATTATAAATCCAGCCCCCCCCCCCCCCCACGCCCCTTTACCGTGAAGGAAACTTGGGGAGATAAAAGGTTTCCACCCGGCAGCGATCGGTGATACTGTACATATGTTAAGAGCAGAGGCGCCGAGCCAGAGACAAATTTACATCCTTGTGGGGATTTTTTGTTTTTCTTTTTTTTAAACCGCTCGTACGAATGAGGCCGCTACGCCTGTTGGATCCTGAATCTTAATCTTGCAACGAAAGCAGTTTTTTTCCTCCTTTTTTTTTTTTTTTATTAACACAGAAAAATGGAAACATCAGCTGGAAATTAGCTGCGCTTCCGTTCGAGTTAAAAACATTCAATATTTAATTCATGAGACGGAGCCCGGGAATGTCGGATGTTCTCCGCGTTCCCACCGAGAACAGGGTCCGATAGCGCGTTGTCTCCGCGGTCTGGTGGACGCCGTCTTTATTTGATCATCCGGCGATGATCCGTTGGCACGGAACTGGGCGATTTACTACCGAAACATGAGCTTGAGCGAGAATCTGCCCATTTGCTGGGGTTTTATGCAACAAGTCGTCAAAATCAAGAAAAATAAATGGGAATGCCGTCTGTTGGTTGCCTTTTGTCACGTTACCTTTAGATAGTCTTCGGTTCTTTAGCCACGTGTGATGTTCTCAGTACGACGCAACATCTATCACCAGGTCGCCCGTGTCAAGTCTAAATCAGGCCTTTGATAAACCAGCATTTAGGCGCCTTTCTTCCATTCTAATCTGATGACACGTTTTTTAATGGTTCCCTTTTTTTTGACTGATATGGATAAAACATTTTACTCTTTTGCACATCTGCCCAAACCCAACTCATGGATGCTTCTCATTAAAACATTTCAGGAAGGGGGTTGTAAGGTGAGCTCAACCTGGGGGGGGGGCGGGGGGGGGTAGCCAGACCTTTTGCTGAGCCACTCGTTAAATCCTCCCCCCTCGTCTTTTGAGTGTTTCCTTCTGTTTATCCAAGAGCGAAGCGTTTGGGGTTCTTCCCCTCTTTCTGGTGGGTAACGGGGCAGGAAAACATCCGCTGGGACACCAATGGTGGCAGGTGCGGTAGGTGGTATTTCTCCCATCAGACACAGGGGGCAGCACTGAGAACAAGGTTTATCTGACGTGGTGTCCAACAGGATGTTTTGGTTGCACAAGAGAAAAAGGTCAGCGACGCAGACAACAAGCACTGTGATTGGTCGGCGGCGGCGCATTTCCCGCCTCTCCTTCTCCTCCGGCGTCATCTTTCGTTTCCCTGACGCAGTAAAGTCAGGAAAAACTAAAACTGCCGTTCGAGATCCGTCAGCTCCGACTCTGTTGAGATCCGCTCAGTTTTCAGGAACTCGACACGGTGGCGTGTAAACATCGCCGCGATGGCGTAGAGTCGACGCAGAAGCATAAATCCAGCAGGCCGGGTTCAGAACAACTTACATGAACGTTCCAGAAGGACAAAGGTCATCAAGAAATAGGGTTGAAACAGGCTCAACTTTTGCTCCAACACGATCTGAGCCAAACAACAATGGGGCAACATGTCCTTTTCCTTAAACAACAAAATAAAAGCCATTTGATCTGATCACAACCTTAACGGTTACAAGTAGGCGACTAAAACTGCTTGATTGGCAAATGTACCTGGCGCCAACTGGGAATAATCAATTAAACTGCTGGCTTTGGCAACCTGGGCTGGAACTTGGGACTGATTCCTCTCGCAGTCGTTTTCTTTCTCACTCGTGACGAATCTCGTCTCGGTTCCGTGTCGCTGCCTTATTCCAAGTCGCCGGAGTTCAAATGTCGCCGCCGCAGGACAAACAATGTAACAGAGGAAGCGCTGCAGAGTTTGAATAAATTCAAACTTTATTGGAATTCACCGCATGACGACAAGGAGGCACCGGGACGTCTGAAATAAGGTCAAGGCGTCGGAATAGAGGATTCATGGCGCGCACAACAGCTCTGTGTGTGTGTGTGTGTGTGTTGATACATGTAGGTATATGTGGGCATCTATGTGCATCTGAATGCCTGTATGTGTGTGTCCATGACATAATAGCTGAAACCATTTAATGACAAGGGCTGGAGGTGAGTGGGGTGTGTGGCAGGAGGGCAGAAGTCAGGTGAGTGAATAAGTATAGACATCAATAACCAGAGGACACTTGCGTGAAATTACACACAGCAGATCCATCATGGGTGGCGACAACAGCGTCAACAAGGGAGTGGGGGGTGACACCGACCGGCCTGAAGGTGAAGGAGACCCCCACGTCCACAAGGTTGCCGGTTCCAATCCCACTACAGGCACCATCAAAAACTACCACACATACGGCCGAGCAAAGGTCCACTTACGGACCTTAGCCCAGAGAACGGTGGGTTTGCGTTTGTTTGTTTGTTTGGGTAAACGTGGTATTTCCGATACCATAATTCATCCGTTTCTTGTTTGTTGTTTTGTTTTGTGAGATCTAAATAAATTATGCTCAAAAAAATGAGGACACAGTTGAAAACTGTTGGGGAACAGTTGACAACTGGGGGGGGTAAATTATTTAGTAGCGATGACATCATTAACCCAACAACCTTTGAGCTACGCTACTCTTAAGCTTGTGTTAGTAAAAACTGAATGTGTGTGTGTGTGAGTGTGTGTGTGTGTGTGTGTGTGTGTGTGTGTGACAGCTCTTTGAAGAGCACTCGTCTCTGATCAGCATGAGGACGAGTCTTCTCCCAAATGTCACCATGTACTCTCAGCAGGTCGCCACACACACACACACACACACACACACACACACACACACAGGGAAAGGCTAGCCATTATACTAACCAGTGGCAGACATCAGTCAGAACGACAGCGAAGTGGAAGAGAATTTCTCACTCTATCTCATAAAGGATCCGACGTCGCCCGTCGGCATCCATCTTGTAATTACGTGCCCTCTTGTGGCCACAGCAGGCTCTCGCCTCTGGAAGGCCACGTTGCCGACCAGCCGTCAGATCTGTCACGGGCGTGGCCGTGTCTCGCCGACGGAGGCTGCCGCTTGTCAACCAGTGTCTGGAGGTTTGTGCATTGTGGCTAATGCTGGGATCCTAGCTTGATGACTAGCTACAGCTAGCTTAGCTGTAGCTTCAATTATCATAGTGTACACACTGTTATACACATCCACGGATGTGTGTGGAAAATGCAACAGCTAGCATGCTAACTTCAGCAGGAGAAAGGAAGTGATGCAAACAGAAGCAAAACTCGAGTCAACATTATCATTGTTTTCCACAGCTGGAGAAAAGCTCTTGGTGAGTAAATGAATGAGGTTTGATGCCGAACTCACGACGTTTATTCTTCTAGATCAGTGAGTAAACAGCTGCTAATGCTAACGTTGGCTATGTCGCGATAGCATAAACTACTGCCATAGCATTAAAATGATAAACAAAAGCAAAATTAAATCATAATGAAAATGAATATACATGTAATTACAAATAAGCCTTTTAAATGCTAAACGGGAAACAATTCTAAAATAAACAGAAAACAGAAATAAAATACAATTTCTGAAGTAAAAAGTAAAGTAAAAGTAAGAATAACTTTATTACTGGATCAGAAGTCATTAAGGTCCTGAGCAATCAGAAATCCACTTCTTCACAACAACCGAGACAACCCCGGCTACTGCTGAAGACCACGTTTACTGTCCAAAAGCTGTGGAACGGCTACTAAATGGACCTGGAGGACCTGGACCAGATTTCTCAGCTGTTGCTTCCACGGTCAAGAAAGAAATATTAGTTTCAGTCCAGGCTCAGTAACGTCACTAATTTCCCATTTTTTTAAATAAAACGGAAGGAAACAGTGAATCTGCAAGGGACTATTTTCAGTGGCGTATTAATCCATCAGCAGGTATTTCCAGCAGCATTTAGCTGCAGTTTTTCTCAAATGTCTCACTTATCCTCCGAGATGCCCCCCCCCCCTCATCTCTGTCCAATGGAGAATAATCAATAGTCATTTCACCCTCAGGTCTCCTTCCTGCCTACAGGGGCAAAACAGGTGACTGCACCAGGGGCAAGGAGGAGACAAGGGGAGGTCATGAGAGCAGAGGAGAGGAGATGAGGAGATGAGGAGGAGGAGGAGGAGGAGGCGTTTAGATGAATGAAGGCTATTTCATTTGATGACAAATAAAAAAGAAAACTGAAACACACACACACGCATCATTAAACATAAGGCTGGTAACACACCGGGCGTCTGACACTGTGGCGAATTTGGCTGTGGGAGAGAGAGAGAGACTCTGTGTGTGTGTGTGACAACAAGAGCAGCAGACTACCATCATGAGACAACACCTGTCTCGACAACTGGACACTTACACACACACAAACACAAACACACAGACACACAAATTAATTTCAAAAATAATTCCTCTTGGGGTTGAAGCAACAACGCGAGCAGCTGGTTGATCTACATGTTGCAGCACCTGGTTCAACTGCTGGACACGCACACACACGCACACACGCACACGCGCGCAGACAGACACACACCACAGGAGAATACCAGTTTTACCAGCTGCCTTTTGTTAACAGAAACTATGACTGTAAGTATTGACTGACCAACTTTTTTCCCACAATGAAAAAGACATTTATCACTAAATTATAACATGAATAATGAAATGAACAATTTTAGTATTTAGATATACACTTCAGACAGTAACTTACCCCCCCCAAAACACACACACACACACACACACACACACACACACACACACACACACCGCTCCCCAAAGTCTTGTTTTCCTCCAGCGCGCCGACACTTTAGCACCCATAGGAACCGGTGAGCGTTTTAATGGTTCCCGATTCCTACGGCTAAATTACGCCATAAATCGCAGGCTGCACCATAAAGTGCCACCGTGGCTTCGGTAACATTACGTCTGAGCCGGTAACGTTGGCCAACGTTTAACAGCTCTGGGAGGGTGGGGGGGCACAGATTTATGGATAAAATCTTAAAGTCTTCCACAATCCCTGAAAGGACAGAAAAAAATGACTCAAAAGGACAAAATATTACGTATTTTCTTCAGAAGACTAAGATTAAATAATGATGCTTAAATATATGACAGAATATTCAGGAGCGGATTCATCGCTTGGACATGAGATGTTGAACTTATTGTCCAGTTTGCCGTCGAGGCTTCGTCCCCATTTATCACCGTGACCAAGAAACTTCTGGGCGCCGGGTCTGAGCAATGGAGGTCGCCGCCTCTCCGTTGGCTCCAGCGGGGCCTGAAGCTCCCGTAATTCAACCTGCACTTGTCCTCTCAACCCCAACCCTCCATCGTTCCTCCACCCCCCCTCCCAGGGCCATTAGCACCAGCACCAGAAACCAGGGCAAGGGAGGGAGGATCGGGGGGGGGGGGGTCAACGGGGGGGGGGGGGGCAGGAGAGGGAGAGAGAAACTGAGAATTTAATGAGAGAGCATGTGTGGAGAAAAAAAAGAGGAGAAAAAAAGTAAAAAGTGGGAGAGAGACTATAATGTGATGGAGGAAGAACAGAAGAGAGAGAATGGAGGAAAGAGAAGAGAAATAATACAAAAGTAGGAAAGAGTAATATAGCAAAGTGTGTGTGTGTGTGTGTGTATGTGTGTGAGTGTGTTTAACCAATCTTAGGTGTAGTATAATTGAAGTGTGTGTTTTCAAGGACAGGTAGATATTGGTCCTGAGGTGGGAAGCTGCCGAGTCAGCAGGTCTGACCTGATTGCATCCTCTGTCTGTGAAAGGAAGGGGGGGGGCTACAGGTATGGAAAGGCAAGATGAGAAGAAGTGAAAAGAGGAGAAGAGAGGAGGAGGCGAGGAGGAGAGGACATGAAGGAGTAACGAGGACAGACACGGTTTGTATTCTTTAAATTTGCGTCTTTTCTGGTCGATTCTAAAGTGAATCAACGACAGCAGGTCGTCAAAATTAAAATAATGAAGCCAAACTTCAGACGTTTCCTGAACCCACAGAGGAACCTGAGTGAAACCGGAACTTCCGGGTTCTCCGGAGGTTGGAATAACTTGTGTCGACATTAGCACACCGAAGAGCGGGGGGAGTCGGGCGGGGTCTAGCTCTGACACACGGTCTACGAGCCGGCGCTCGGCGGCTATAGCCTGGTCCGGTCCGCTCTGCCCCAAAAGCAAAGTGTAGACTCTCAACACACCCACTCTCTCAGATACCGAATCAGAAAGCGGTTCCGGTCGTTGACGATCAAAGATCGTCCGGGTCAGCGCGACCCCGGGCGAGTGTGGCATGGCGAAGGTCTTCGAGGAGAAATCGGCGAGTGCCCTGCTTTCATTTATTTGGTGGCAACGGCAGATGATTTTTATTTTACGGCTTTGAGTTTTCCAGATCTTTTCCTGAAGTCTCAGTGAGGCCTCCAAGAAAACCTCAGAGAAGTCGAGCAGCTTTCGACACTCACCGTGACCGTGACCGTCACTGTGACGTCGCCCTCATTGTCGTCATCACCCTTATTATCACTGTCATCGTCACCGTTGCCGTCATCGTCCACTGTCGCCTTCATCGTCACCATCACCGCCACTGTGACGTCACCGTCATTGTCTTGTCACCGTCATCATAATCATCATCGTCATCATCACCGTCACTGTCATCGTCATCATCACTGTCATCGTCATCATCACCGTCATCGTCATCGTCACTGTCATCGTCATCGTCACCGTCATCATCACTGTCATCGTCATCATCACCGTCACTGTCATTATCACTGTCATCATCACTGTCTTCATCACCGTCACTGTCATCGTCATCATCACTGTCATCGTCATCATCACCGTCACTGTCATTATCACTGTCATCGTCATCGTCACTGTCTTCATCATCGTCACTGTCTTCATCATCGTCACCGTCATCATCACTATCATCGTCATCGTCACAGTCATCATCATCACCGTCACTGTCATTATCACTGTGATCGTCATCATCACTGTCATCGTCATCGTCACTGTCATCGTCACCGTGACTGTCACTGTTATCATCGTCACCATCATCATCACTGTCATCATCATCAATGTCATTGTCATCGTCGCCGTCATCGTCGCCGTCACCGTCGCCGTCATCGTCACTGTCATCATCATCATCACCGTCGTCATCGTCGCCATCATCATCACCATCGTCATCATCACTGTCACGTCTCCGCCACCATCATCGTCCACTGCAGACGTTGATCCTTTGTCTTTCAACTGCTTTTATTCTTATTCTCCCTCAAACCACGAATGCGAGTCACAAAACTTGAAGGAACTAAAAGACAAACAGCCTGTGATTAGAACAAAAGGAGGAAAGGAAAGGAAATGGGCTTCCAGAAATTGCATATACTTTGGAACACTGCTGCTATATAACAGGGCAAAAAGCAGCATTTGTTTATGTAAAAAAATCAGGAAAACGTCGCTAACAACATGTTTGTGCTGCTTTCCGAGGCGCCTGAATAATGCGCCGGCCGCGTGCGGCGTCATTTACATTTTCATACGTTTCTTCCATCTGGGACGAAAAAAACAAAAAAAAAAACCCAGAGTCCGTGTCAGAGAGTGGCGTGCAGAAAAATTTACACATTGTTATTTGGTAACAACGTACAAAACTGCCGGCGTCGCCGCCGCCACCGCCGCCAAGGCTCAATTGCTGGCCAGAGACAATTTCTATGCATTTCCTTCCCAAAGAAAAAATGTAAATTCAGTTTGAAAAAGAGGAAAAGCAATTTTGTCTCAGACATCAACTATAGACACGTCTGTTGACTGGGGGGGGGTTAGTCTCTGATAACTGTGTTTACATGCATGACTGGGACAAAACCGATCTAAGGGGGGGCAGCCCCCCTCCTAAAAAAACTCCATGTTCGAAACAAAACTTTTTTTCTTTCTTCTGGCTGTTTAAAGCGTCTCGAGCTGTTTCCTAACAACGGGTCAGGATCTGGCCGAAGCTCAGACGCTCGCAAGACGAAAAAAACAAAAAACAAAAAACCACCGAAACCGCCGACGCGCTGCCAAAACCTCAGACACCCCCACCCCACCCCACCCCACCCTCTCTCCCCGTCTCTGCCTCTGTGTCTGTGGCGCTCGCTCATCGGAATCGGGTAATGGGACATTTTATTGTGTTATTTCACCCCTGGGGGGGTTGGAGACAAAGCCAACTTTGTGCTTTGTGGTTTTTCTGTTGTTTCTGAAAGTTCGCCAACATAAGTCTCTCTCTCTCTCCCCCCTAATCTGTCCATCGTTCTCTCTCAATCCCTCCCCTGTCTCTCTCCTCCTTCTCCTCTCTCCTCCTTCTCCTTCTCCCTGTTTGAACAGAGGACGTTAGACATCAGGCGACGTCCTTCAGCTCCTTGATCACATGAACGTCAAACGGTTAAAAATAATTGCATTCATTTAAAAAATATTTACTCAAAAAAAATCTGTATTTTAAAAAAAAAAGTACGAAAATTCAGATTTTGTTTGGTACAAACATGTTATTCAACAAATACTTTTCCAATTGCATTTTTTTTAACGTGTCCGTCATTCGAGCCAAATTTTACTCCACTTGACTTTATGTTTATTCCTTTAAGGGAAATAAAAAGTGAGACAAAGCTGTGAGGTTTGTGCGTTTTCTTGAAAAATGAGGCAACTGATTCAATTTCCTGTCAAGTGTGTATATTATATACATAATATACACACTTTTTTTTTTTTAAGCCCAGACACAGTGCAAACCAAAAGACAGCGCAGTTAAACAACAGCACTACAACAACACAACAGCAGCACAACAACACGCCCTGCCACACTAACAGGAAGAGACGCAAGGCTTCAGACGCCGGACGTTCAGCTGCAGCTTGACCAGCTGCACATTAGCACACACTCAGTCACAAGGGTTTTTGGTAGCTTTTTTGTAAATTTGATAAACCAGAATTGTTATAGTTTCCTGGAGTTTAAAACATCTTCCTGCAAACTTAAATAAACACTCAAAAGTAGTTTGTTTGGGAAAATTCTGGCAAAACTTTGAATTATAAATGAACTTAATGGGGAAAAAAATAGAACTTGAAAACCACAGTGCCAGTTTTTGTTTTCTTTACTTTGCGCTTGGGGTTATGATGCAACCCCAGTAGTTATCATTGCTGAATATTGAATATAAATGATCAAAAAAGACCAAAGCTGTTAATGAGACGTCAGTTTCCAAAGCGCAGGTTCTTGAATGAAGCCTCTTGACTCTTTACCTGCTGAAACCAACTGCAGGTGAGTCTGACTCAGCCTAGCAGGTGCTAATCAGCCCCCCACCCCACCCCTCTTCATTCTCTCTTCCTCTTGTGTTTGACATTAACTCCTTGTCACCTTCCGTTCTTCCTCTTTGTGTCTTCCTCCTCCTCTCTCCCTCGTCGCTCCTGTTCTCTCAGCCCTCCTCACTCTTCCTATAGATTTCCATAATCCAGCCATGACTCAGTCTGACCTCTACTATTATAAATCCCTGTTTACATAATACAAACTATAATCATCGAACTATAATGGAGCTGTATAACAACTGAAGATGATCCCTACCAGTCAAACTAGTTCACAGTTTGACTGGTAGGGATCATCTTCAGAGATTTTTTCTGATAATATTGTCAAGTTTAAGCCACAAAAATGCCTTTTCAAAAGACTCTAAGGCCATAAATTACAATATTTTATTATTAATTAATGTGCATATTATTGTATGTTACAGAGCCCAATGTGATTTCTCCAAATCCCATTTCGTCCAAACACCAATTTAAAACCCATAGATGTACAGTTTATTGTCACATATAAAAATTGTGGCCAAATAACTGAAACAAATAACTGATCAATCGACTAATCGTTTTAGCTCTTATCGAATTCATAACATTTACAATGCGCGAGTTCCCTTCGGAAAAAATGCAGCAAACACCCGGTGACGATCCAGTGATTGTGAGGACGCTAGCGACAGCCAAGAGGCCATAGCAACCTCTTAGCTGCGATGTCACAGTGAAGCTGACCTTTGACCTGTTGGATAGGTAACGCCACCATCATCCTATCCTGTTGGACTTGTGTGTGAAAGTTTGCCATCGTTAAACAACGGATTCTTGAGTTATGGTCCAAAACAAAAACCAACAAAAATCAACAACACAATTTGTGTGTGTGTGTGTTGGGGGGTGGGGGGGGGTCAGAGTGCCCTTGACCTACGACCTTTAGCCACCCAGCTCTAATCGGTTTTATCTGTGGGTCTCTGAGGGCCCTGGAAGAGCTCCGGAGGGGAACCCACATCGGTCTCATCCACTAGAATTTTGTCACACACTTGTAGCGTCCGTGTTCATTGTGTTTCTTCTTCTGCTTTAATTTGTAATTAGTTTTTTTTGTGTGTGGGGGGGGGGGTTACATCTTCAATTAAACACTTTGACTAAGCTGAGTCTTCCTGCTAAATAACATCCACATCTTTCATCTCTCCCTCTCCTCCCCCTTTACTCCTCTTTAACCCCCCCTTTTTACTCCATTACCACCCACCCCCCTCTAAATCCTCCCTTTTATCATATTATTATTTCTCCCCCTCTCCATCTTCCTCTCTGTTTTAATCCTCCTCTTCCCCTGGTTCTTCCCTCTTTTTTCCCCTCTGCCCCCCCCACCCCCGCGCTCTCTTGTCCAGGCCTCCTCTCCATCATCTTCCTCTTCAGTGCCAGTGTACTGTACTGATAGTGGAAGCACTTGTGCAGTCGGCTATGAAGTCTGTCCTCCTCCTCCTCCTCCTCCTCTTCCTTCTACCCCCCCTCCCTCCCTCTCTTCTCTCTACCTGGAAATTAATTTGGTCTCCTCCAGATGCCTATCGGTGCTGAAATGCCCCCAGAAATAGATCCACAAACAGCAGCTCAGCCAAAACGCTGTCGCTGCCTGACAGCTTTTAGTGGAAATACACACACACACACACACACACACACACACACACACACTCCGACGGATTGGAGAGGGAGGGGAGCAGATGGAGAGAACGAAGGAAGGACTGATGGATGGATGGATGGATGCGGGTGGAGGGCAAACGGCGAGAGAAAGGAAGATTGGGAGGAGGGGGGGAAGACGGATGGATAAAGGGCTGAAATTAATAGACGGATCACCCACGAATTTGTGCACTTCATTGCCTAAACAAACCATCGGTTTTTAGATTGATTTCCTTCCTTCCAGGCAGCCATTGGTATCTGTTCGTTTCTATGAAAATCGGCTCGCGGCAGCCAGACCTGCTGAGGGATGATCCATCACAATAAAACATTTAATCACCCCACCCACCCCACCCCACCCCACCCCCAACCCACCCCCACATCAAAGTTACAGCGTCGTCAGACGGACCGCGCAGCTGCAAACAAGTGCCGCTCCGTGGTGCTTTCAGGGACGTGCAGAACAATAAGTTATTCCATGTAAACTGGACAGCCCTGCCGGGGTCCGGCGGGCACGAGGACGATGGTCCGCCAGCGCCGATATACGTCCACAGAGGACGTGTAAAGCAGCCGGCTTCAGATCAAAGGTCTCAGCCACAACAGTCAAGCTCATATATGTATAAGTACAAACACGCACACACCCTGCGCTGTGCACAATCATGTATAAAACATAGAGTACATAAAAAGACGCAGGTATCTTTGAACCCTTATCCTGAATCTCTTTTATTATTGTAGTTTTTAACCTGTTTTACTCTAAATTTAAAAGGCCCAACTCGGGACCGATGCTGCTAATTAGCTTTGGCTAAATGTCCCATATAGGGTGCGTTGCGTTTTTCGTTTTACCCGTGTAACAGCGTTTACCTGCGGTGTCCCTGTTAAACGAGTAAACGAAGCCATTTAACCTTGATGAAATTAAAAAACAAAAAACAAAAAACAAAAATTACCTTAATGAAGATGGATATTTTACTTTAAAAAAAAAGCAAGTTTATGCAGCTTCTTCATCCCAAGAGCTTTACAATTTTAGCTCTAACTCACACAACAGGGGCATTAAACTACCAAAACAAGGGCACCGGGGCGGTTTGGGGTCCAGTGCCTTGCTCAAAGGGCTCAAGGAAACATGATGCCGACGGGGGGGCAACAACAACTGGAAACCAAATCACTTTAATAGTGAAATAGTTGTTTTGTTTTTTCTTTTTTTAATGGAAGAACTTGTGTATTTGATTCGTAACCGACGGCCTTAAACACTCCGGGTTTTTCTGTTTTTTTGCAGATGCACATCAGCCCCCCCCCCCCCCCAAAAAACACAAACCAAAGACTAGGTCATCTGACATCTGACGTCACAGAGCCGGGACAAGGGTTTCTGGCCCGGTCGCTGGGGTCCGAGAGGCCTGGGAGGCCCCGGGGGCCTGGCAGGTGCTGCCTCAGACACACACTCGCCAGAGGTTCAAGTGGACGTTGACACCTCCGTCACCTCTTACACCTTGATCCAGACAAATGCATTGGTTTTCAAACTAGCTGGCTGTTGTGGACACCCCCCCCCACCCAAAAAAAAAAAAAAATCATCCACCAGAATCAGTTTATGAATAAAAATCCAACACGAGCCCCTCGAGCCTCATCTCCCTCAGGAACCCGAGAGGCTGTACAGGATGTAGAAAATAAAAAAGCCTGGCTCTTCTTCGCTCACACCGGTTCCAGCGCCGGCGGGTGAGCGGAGAGGCCGCGCTAATATCAGATAATAAGTCTCAGCCGCGATAGCGTGAATTCGACTTCCTCCCGTCAGGTCAAGGCTCCTGCCTCCCTCGGCCCCGGGACAAATTAAAGGATAAAACCCTCTCGGCAGCGGCATCGGCGGACGCGGGGCCGGGCGGTGCTGGAGTGTAATTTCAGCTCCATACATTCGACCTCCGATCCCTCCGCCCGCTCACCGCTCCTTAACAGCGCTGCATGCAAATGGCCGGCTGTTAATCCGCTGCTCTGCGCCAACGCGACACCCTTGAATCCGGTGGCGGCCGCCGTACTCATTCATGTGTGGTTGCGGGCTGCGATGACCGGGTCGCGCTGGGCAGGAGCTTCGGCTAAACGTATAAAATATGAAGAATCAAAAATGACTCAGGTTTTCAGGTTCTGACACCAAGATGCTGCTTGTTTCTCATTTTACCAGATGATTGTCCTGAACTGTCTAAAGCTGAGATCAATAAACGTCAAGTTTGAGTCCAGCTCTGAGCCTCGGCTGAACAGGGAACATGAAAATCTTTTCTGAATTTCACATTATTTGCATCGTCGCCTCAGGGAAAGGGTTCTGGGTTCTGGGGAAAAATGGCGTCAGAATGATGTTCGATAGGTTCGGCGTGACGAGACGTGACGAGACGTGTTCACGCCACCGTCCGAAAGTATGTCACAGGAAAATAAAAAGGTAAATGTGTTTGAAGCTGCATCGTCAGCGTGTGTATGTGTGTCTGTGTATGTTGTGATGGGAAAGCAAAAGCAAAAAAAAGTTGGCGGCACATTCTTCAGAAAATATCATCCACCTGTTCTACCCACATATTCACCTGAATACATGTTTTACTGAAGATAATGGCTCCGTGTTAACGCCATTTGAGAAAAAAAAAGATTAACCATCTGTTTTCTGATTTTCTATGTCGTGTCCGTTGTCACGGCGACAGCGACGCATTACGAGTCGGATTTTCATTTTGTGATTTATCAGTTTCAGGCCGTTGCTTGATCAGAGCTGGGAAACAAGCGGAGGCCAAAGCATCATCAAGTCACTGCAATGGCACCACAACAGCTGCCCGACGAGTTCGGGGTTTTTTGGTTTGTTTTTTCTGTGGTGTTCCAGTTTCACTGTCTGCGGGAAAACACACACACACACACACACACACACACACACACACACACACACACACACACACACACACACACCTCAGAGCCCTTCACAACAATTACAGGCCTGCAGGAACACTGGGGCAGCATTTTAAAAAATATATCAATAATAATAAAAACTAGAGAAGTTTCCTGAATATTTAGCGGCTGTAGATTTGCACGGTTCTCGGAGAACGAGCGTTGACATTCCTGTCAGGTACGGTTCCATCAGAAGACGTCGTGCTGTCTGATATCTGACTGGAATGAAAAACCCGCGACATGTCGACGTGGCAAAGGCCCGCGACCCAGGACGCGACGTCAGCGAGCCTGAACCAAATCATCTCTTGCGCCTTTTTATTTTTCTTTATAACAACAAATGTTAGAGGCGAGGTCACAATTTGGAGAAGAAAAAGAAAGGAAAAGGCGTCAGTCCACATGAGCAACATCATCACCTGTCCGCTCTTTCGTTGCCGGAAAAAAAATGAAACCAGCTTTGAAGGATGGAATCCGGTCACGTTTAAGGACACAAAAAGAGGAGTCGAACCGCATCACCGCCGTAAGAAACGCAACGGAGCAGGGCACGACGGAGACGCGTCCACCCGTGAAATCCGCTTCCGCCCAAATCGATCATACCCCACATGCCGACCGAACACGCGACACGGAACAGAGCCTTAGTCATGTGACGGTCACGTCTCCACATTAAACACTAAAATACAATCAAATTAAATGCAGTAAAGCCCTGTTGAAACAACAGGCGCATAAATAAAGTTACAGCTTTCAAGAAATCTGTCATAAATGCTGGGTAAAGATATAGAATGGATACAGAATAGGAGCGAATAGAATAGAAGAAAAAAGAAAGTTGTCATTTCAAAAATTATTCTACAAAATGCTCACCAAACACGATAGAATAGGATAGAATATGATAGAACCCAGTGGAACCCAATGGAACCCAATGGAAACCATGGTCACTGGCAACTGGGACATTTCTTCCAGGTAATAGAATAAAACCATAAGACATGTTAGCACCTCCTCTGAATCAGCAGGGGAAGAGTGTGTGTGTTAGAATACTATAGAACAGACCGGAATAGAACAGACCGGAATAGAACCAGTGTTGCACGCGTTTGCTTGTCATCCCCTGAATCAACAGGTGTAAAGAAATCACACGTCTGACGATGAGAAAACGACAGGAGAGTAGAATAGAATACAAAGAACTGAATACAATAGAATTGAATAGAATTGAGTAGAATTGAGTAGAATAGACATTAACAGAAAGCAGAACAGTCAGGTGCAAACATCACATTGTGCGACGTCTTCACCACCTTGGGTGTGATAAATGCAGACGGCAGGTGAGATGGAGAAGATTCAATCAACTGGTGATGTGTGTGTCTAATGTATATGTGGAACAGGAAGTTGACCCCCCCCCCCCACTTAGCAAGGACACATCAGGTAATGAGAACAGAACCGGTCAGAATAACAAAGGTGCTTCTGCCTGAATCAACAGGAGGGAATGAAATGTGGCCTAGAACAGAACAGACCAGACCAGGACAGAACAGACTGGTTCTAAAACATCATCCACTAGTTGATCCAGTGTGAGCAGACACACACGATACAAAATAAACACACTTCCTCAAATTTCCACCTTAAATGACCAGACTGTGAACCAGCCATAAGGTCAAGTCGGGGTCTGCTCAACTTTGACCCGCACGGGCGAAATCCGTGCACGCCCCTCCACATTAAAAGCCCCGTTAAATTCCTCTCTCTGTCTCACACACACACACACACACACGTCTGTCCGCGACGGATGCACATGTTTCTTCCCCCGACGCTCACACACCTCGCTTCGCTCCAGCGTCAACACACTGCGTGGCTTCCTAACCCTGCTCGCGCACCCGTGCACGTGAAGGTACCCACACACACACACACACACACACACACACACACAGGAAAGACGAGACAGCACCAGGCTGGAGCCACGAGACAAGTCAGCCAAGCGACCTGTTACCCGCCACGAGCCTCTCCGTCTGACACGCGCGCGCACGCACGCCTCGACTCTCCTCTGGAGAAGGTGACGAGCAGCGTCCGTCCCGACGCCTCCGGCCGCGGGCGACGAAACCAAACGTAGCAGAGCGACGCGGAGCGGCCGGCGACCCGCGGGCTGCCGGTCCGTCCGAAGCCGAGGAGGAGGAGGAGGAGGAGGCGGAGGAGGAGGCGGAGGCGGAGGAGGAGGCGGAGGCGGAGGAGTGTGTGCGCGTGCGTGCGCGCGCGTGTGTCTGCGTGCGTGTGAGCGCGTGTGTGCGGGAACACAGATCCAAGCCCCGTTCGTTACCGTTCTCTCCGCGTCGGGTCCTGCTGGATGCTCGGCTTGGTGGGCGCCATCTTCCTGCAACAATTATTTGATTTTCTTACTTTCTCTTCTTCTTCTCCTGTTTTTCTCCTCCTCCCCTGATTCACGTGGACGCGGAGCCGCGGCGTTGCGCTGCGCCCTGACAGCAATGCGTCATGGTCGGTGTGTTAAGACAAAGCCATGTCCGTGTGTGTGTGTGTGTGTGTGATCGTGTTTTAGAGCGTGCGTGCCGTGCCGTGCCGTGCCGTGCTTGCGTCTCCTGCTTGTCTCTCTTCTCCTCCGCCGCCGCCGCCGCCGCCGCTCAGGAGCGTGGAAACAACGGGCGGTGGAGAAGGCAGGGACCGGGCTGCAGCAGCCGAGGCATGCCGAGCGGAGTGAGGGGGAGCCCGGGGTGGATGCCTCTCAGATCCCGCCGTCTCTTCCCCTCGGTCTCTCTCCAAACACGCACAGCTTTTCTGGCTCTACAGAGGAATTTCCTGCACGCGCTCGGGAGGAAAAAGGAGGCGACAGGCGTCAGATCTTCACGCGCGCTCCGCCGCTGCGGCGCCCGGGTCCCCGCGTACAGTCCCCGCGACGGAGCGTCGCTCGGCGGTCACAGTCTCTCTGGGTTTCCGGAGCATTTTTCCCTCCTCTGGCTGCTGACAGGAAAAAAAGGGGGGGGGGGGGTAGGACACCACACATCTCCGGTATTTTCTCCAGCCCCGGCGCAACAACGCCACTCAGTTGCAGTTGGAGTCAGTTTGTGTGTGAGTGTGTGTGTGTGTGTGTGTGTGTGTTTTATTTAATTCGCCCTCTCTTCCTGTATTACAGGTTGCACCGCGGGGTTATTATCCAATTCTTAAGCATCCAAAAAAAAAAAATAAATAAACAGCAACACCACCACCCAAACCAACGAGAACGGGGGGGGGGGGGGGATTTGGATGGTTGCCCTGTAAATCAGATCCGTGCACCCCCCCAACACACACACCCCTCTCCACCCTTCAGTGTCATAATAAACACATCACAGCAAACGTCTCACTTCTAAATTCGCAAAAATCAGAAGCTAACTTGTTTTTTTATGTTGTTTTTTTTTGCACTGCTGCTGCTGCAGTGTTTTCTGCACATTTGAGAAGCCGACCCCCCCCCCCACCCCCGACCCCCCTGTCATGTTTGCATCTGATGGAAAAGACACTCAGATTCATAATGAGCGTCTGGATTTTGGACAAAATTTCCTCCCGTCGTCTCCGGGTTTCAGATCACCCTTCTCATTTTTTTAGATTTTAGTCCGATGAAATGTGTTTTTTCTTTTTTATCTTCAGGCTTTGATGTGTTTGTACGTCAGTGACGGCTCATTATCCTCCAGCAGAAACTACCGCCTGCCCCCCCACACAAAATTTATTTAAACCCCCCCTTTTTTAATGTATAATTCATTGTAACCTAATCGGTGTGCCGTGTGATTAACCCCCAGGCTGCAGCCCTGGAAGCTGAAAAAAAAACAACAAAAAAAACAAAACCGCCTGCCTCTCTATACAGATGACCTGTCAAGGTCAAAGGCATGCTGGGTATTCTCCGCACAAACACGGGGTTACGGGCGGTTGCTGTGGTGGAAAATAAAGACCGGGGTCCCTCCTCCCCCCCTGATGGCAACCGTCGTGGGCCGAGCGACCCTCCGATCGACGCACGGAGCCGTCGCTCGTCCAGGAGAAGGTGTCAACGTGCTGCTCAACAGTTTGGAGGCGGAAGTTTCATCTCTTTCATCCTTGAAACGCTTCATTTTTTCCACAGCGAGTTTCAACCAGCTGAGGTTGGGTTTGTTTTTTTAGCCGCATCCCTGCGACGCGCATGAAAACACAGTCGAAGCGAATCAGAAACATAAAGACAGTGGCGGCTTTTTTTTTTTTGACATGTGACAATGTGAAAAAACAGAAAGGTCAAAGGTTTGCCCCCCCCCCCCCCCCCGCCCCCATAAGCAGCAGCAGCAGCAGCAGCATCACTGAGCCCTGAACCGTGATTAAAATGTTCAGGTTTTCTCTGTCTCGGATGAGTTTTTTGGGGACGGAAACAAGTCAGGTTTAGAGAGATGCTTCGTTTTTATTTTTAAATCAAAGCACCGGATCTGGGTTTTTGCTCCCGTCCCGGTTTTTCTTTTTTCCCGTAACACGGTGCTCGCTCCAGGACGAGGGTTTCGTCCGCTCCCTCTCTCCGCCTCGGCTCTGCTTACCGAGAGCAGTGGAACGGAGGCGACGTGGATAATGGAGCGTAATGTATAAACATATTAGCTCCCAGCTGTTTGCCGGGGGGAAACGTTATGTACGGAGAGGCAGGAGAAGGGCGGCGGCGGAGGCGACGAGGGCGGCGGAGGCACGGGACCCAGACACGGGGAGGATTTATTTTGAAAAATAAATAAACCCTCCTGTTTAGGTGAGACAAGACTCCTGCAGTTGCTAGAAACCTACAAGCTAATAATCAAACCTTTTCCAGTGAAGTTCGGGGGGCTGCTTTTCCCCAAAGGTTCTAAAGGGGGGAGGCTCAAAGGGTCCTCGAGGAGTTCTGACGGGTCCCTGAGCTGCCGGACGATGACACAGTCGGGGTTTTATGTCGGAGAAACGATCTGAGGAACTCATCACACCGGAACTCTGATCTCGGCCTCCCACGTATGGACACAAACATACACCCCCCCAAAAAAATACCTCCCTCATGGGGGGGGGGTGTCTATGTGTGCCCAGAAAGCCCTGCTTTAAATAACAATATGGGCCCCTTATTCTTCCCGTGCTTGTTGCTTCGGAGGGCCGGGGCTCTCGCTGTGCACTCGGAGGGGCCCCCGGACCGTGATTTACGCGGCGTCGCTCCCCCGCAGCTTTTAGACTTCACACGCACACACGTACACACACACGTAAACGCACGCGTGCTCACACACACACACACAGCTACACTACATGATATGCAGAGTTTTTTTTGGGTAATAGACAAAAACAGTGTGTGTGTCAGGGGCCTGTTTTACCCCAGCAGCTCCAGATGATTAGGAAAAAAAACCCCAACACTACTGAGCAGCCAGATTGGGGGGGGGGGGGGGGGGCAATCATTCAGCTCCAGAGTCGAGGGCCGGGGTGGGGGTGAGGAGCAAATAACAGGGGGGATAGATGGAGTGAATTGTCACCAGGAAACAGGTTGGACCTGAGGAGCCGCGGCTTCACGGTTTAGCTGGAAAACCCTCGGCTCACTTTTTCTTCTCTCTCTCCTGGAATAATTCTCTCCTCTTCCTGATAAATCGCCTCCTTTGTTTCCACTGATCTGGCAGAACCTTATCCGGAATTTTCTTTTTTTTTCGCAAAATACCTGGACTCCGCTCCCTCCGTTTTTCGGCTCAAATAGTTGAACCCCGGCCCTTTCTCCCCCCCGACTCCTCCGCTCGTCCTCAGCCGCCTCACCCCTCCGTCTCACTGCCTCATAACGCCCCCCTTCCTTTTCTTTTTCATTAAAAAACTTGTGTGTAAAAAAAATAAATAAAAACTTGCTTCAAACACAAAAATCAAAAGAGAGAAACTGTGGATATTGAATTGAATCCTCTGCTCCGGCGTCGGAGTCGTTCCTGTCTGGGTTTTCCGGTTTAGGACCAGACGGGTTTCCGTGACATTCTATCCCAACGCGGACCCTCAGCCGATGAGGATAAACCGCCTCCATGCGGATCACAGAGCCGCCTTCGGGGCTGGATGGATATTATTTTGTTTTTTGCTTTTTTTTAAGCTATGATGTAAAAAGAACAACTGATAGCTGGTGATCTGGGGGGGGGGGTCACCGCATGATATCTCAGGAAAAAAAGATCCTTAAACCAAAAAGTGTCCACTGAGTTAGAGATGCCCAAGTGAACCCGAACCCATAGAAGAAGCTGTTTGTTAATGCTATAAGGGATTTTTATTTTTTTTTGGGGGGGGGGTGAAATACAAATATCACATATCTGAGCCAAATCTGTGACAGAAATGAACAGGAGACGGAAAAATCTCGCCTCAAACTCACTTTTTTAAGCAGCAGAAAACGCACTAAAGGACAACCGGAGTGTTTTTGCTCCACTTTCCTCGGACTCTAAACGCCACAGGTCCCGGACGTACCTTTGCTGGTAGGCGGCGATCCCCTGCACGCTCTGCGGGGTCCCGTTGGTGGCTCCGGGCACCGGCACCGGCACCCGACCCACCGGGGGTCCGGTCACCATCCCGCCGCCGCCTCCTCCGCCGCCGCCGCCGCCTCCTCCTCCCACTACTCCTGCTCCTCCTCCGCCGGCCACGGCTCCCCCGGCCGCCGAGGCCGTCACCTGGACGCTGAAATCCGGGAAGATCCTGATCATGGTCCCGGCAGCCTGGCGATGCGCTCCCGCGTCTAGTTTCAACAACCTCCTCCCGCTTCTCCTCCTCCTCCGGACACGGACCGGTCACCGACGGCCGGGATCACAGCTTCAGCCACCGGAGACAAACAACAATCTTCTCGGGATTTTTTTGTTTTGGATTTTTTTTGGCGGTTTTTCGTTCTTCTCCGCTTCTCTAACCTTCGGACGTAACTCTCGAGCAAATCCGGATCATGGTCCCGGTGCGCAAAAACAAACAGTCGCCGATCGACGGATCGATAGATAAATAGGACGAGTGAGTGAATGATGCGCGGAGGAAAAGAGCGTAAACCTTTTCCCCCTTTTCTTATTTTCTTCCTCCCGCTCTCCCGTCGGTTCTATCCCTCGGAGATCACCCGGTGCGGCCCCGGATCATGCTCCCGGTGTCTCCGGTGCGCTCGGTCTCCTTCTTCCGTCTCCCTCGCCCCACTCAACAATCAATGGGATCGATGGACCAGTGATCTGAGAGGTGATTATTTTTCACCGAGCGGAGACGGATGAGCGGCCGCGTCTGTGTCGTTGTCTCCCGGCGCAGGAGCTCCAGAGTCTCCCCCACCACCAGCGTCTCTGTCTCTGTCTCGCTCTCTCTCTCAAGCGGGCACCGCCGCCGGCTCTCCTGCCGAGAAAGGCATCCCGTCCCCGGCTATCCTCCGCCTGGTGTCCGCCGGTGGGTGGTGGGTGTCTGGGGGAAGAGTCAGTCAGTCAGTCGGTCGGTGGGTCGGTCGGTGGGTCAGCGAGCGCGCGGCTCTCATCAGCGCGAGCTGAGCTCGGCAATGACATCGGTGTGATACAGTGATGCGGCGGCGGCGCCGAAGTGTGTGTCGGTATGTCGGCGAGCGCCTGCGTGTGTGCGCGAATGTGCGTGTGCTGTCCTCTGTGCTCCACACACACCAGAGAGAGAGAGAGAGAGAGAGAGAGAGAGAGAGAGAGAGAGAGAGAGAGAGAGAGAGAGAGAGAGAGAGGAGAGAGAGAGAGAGAGAGAGAGAGAGAGAGATTCACTGATAGCGCCGTTTGCTCAGCGGGAGGAGTTGTCCTCCCGCTTTCCTGTGCGAAATAAGGTACAACAGCCGTAAACTGGACTATTATTATTATTATTAATATTATTATTAGAAAAGGGGAAGAAAAGCCAATACAAAGAGGCCCTTTTTCTATTTTATTCTTCTGTGTTTCTGAGCTGCGTCGCAATGTTTTTCAGCCCATAAAAGTCTTCAGATTGACCTCAAATGCTCAACAAATGCCCCCCCCCCCGCCAAAACAAACAAACAAACAAACAAAAAAACAAACTGCCAAGTCGGCAGTTGAAGCCGAACCGAGCCGTCAGACTCGGGACCAGACCCGGGTCCTTTACCAGAGCCGTGTTCGGAGCCGTTTCCCTCAGTCTGGGTCGGACTTCTCCGCGCTCGGCCTGCGCGTAATGCGGCGATTCTCACGTATTAAACTTTGGCCCCGGACGCAGAAAATCCCCCCCAAGTGTCGTGTTTTTCTTTGTTTGGATTTTTATTATTTCTAACAACCCGGAGTTGTTGTTTCGATGTGTGTGTGTGGGGGGGGGGGGGGTGGCTCAGTGTGGGGAAGAAACTTTGCCCAAAAACAGGAAAGACGCACGGAGCCAAAGTCAGAAGCGTCTCGGTTCGAGGGTAGGCGGGTGAGGCGCGCGTGTTTGGGTGGTGCGCGCGTGTTTGGTGTCGTGCGCGTGTTTGGGAGGTGCGCGCGTGTTTGGCGTCGTGCGCGTGTTTGGGTGGTGCGTGTTTTCACCGTCAGACGTGTGAGGCCTGTCGGTCCGACGCCTGATCCGTGGTCAGCCGGAGCCGCGCTCCTCCGCGCTCCTCCTCGCTCCGCTCTCCGGAGCTCCGTGTGTGATCAGACTCCCGAATAAAGTCATATTCACTCACTCCCCCTCGCACAGTCTCCTCCCCTTTCTCTCACTTACTCAGACCCCCCCCCGCCCGTTTTTGTCCATAATGCACGCTCACTCTGTCCCCTTCTCCTTCTCCCCCATGTCTCCCCCTTCTCCCACAGTCTCTTTTGCCTCCTTCTCTCAGTTTGAATTGTCACTTTAAATTACTCGTTATATTATTACTACCACTACTACTATTATTCTTACTAATATTAACCACAACAACAATAATAATAGTTGTGCTGTTCTTTCCCTGTTATCAGTTTCAACAGCGTGGCTGGTGTTATCACCCTGTGTCTGTGTGTGTGTGTGTGTGTGTCAGTGTGATATTGTCTCTAGTTCATTATTTTACTGAAACATTACACAAAGACTTTGTGATTTTATTTTTTTTTGACAGGACAATCCTCAATTATGTTCCACTTACTAGCCCCCCCAGAGCTTTCGACCACATCTCACAGTCTTCCTCAGCAAATAGCAACAAATGTGCTGCATCACTTACAGCTCCAGGTCAGTGCTGATACTATGGTCGCAGGTGGTTGTAAAAGCCAAGAAAATCTACTGGAGTGAGTTAAAACCATTACGTCAAACAATTTTATATTATTATCCTTTTGTTTTTTCACCAAAATGGAAAAAAAAAATTAAACATCAGGAAGTGTTTCAGAGTTAACAACACACGCTGTTCGTCATCTTGAGCCGAAGTGAAGACAAAGCGTAACAAATCCGCGTCAGCGTTTCTCTGATCCGCCACCGTTAAGGTGAAAGATCGAGCCACGTTCAGGGAACTGAGACCGGTCGATTCAAGTCGGGGGACGACTGGTCGCTGTCGACGGAAACTAGCGCAGGAAGCAGGACGTCATTCTTAGCTTAGCATTGTAGCTGGAGATGTGTATTTGTGTGTGTGTGTGTGGGGGGGGGCAGCCTTGACCTGTCCAAAGTCTTAAAGCTCACTAATTAATATGTCTTGTTCATTCTGTCCGCTAAACAGAAATAGGGGGAAAAATGGGGATTTGTAGTTTTGTGGGGACTTTCATGCTTCAGCTATTTGCAGACGAATGAACCTATGAAGTGAAGTCGCCGGGGAAACTGCACCAGTGCAACATGTCAGTCCACCTCCTCACCATGTCCAGCAGACAGAAGAAAACAGGCATCTAAAGCAGGACCAGGTCTCGTCAGTCCACCCTGGGCACAGTCTTTCAGGTCTTTGTCGGGGAGGCTGTTCTGAGGATCCAGACTGTCTTCATGTGATCCCAGACTGACCTGAGACCAGGTCTCTGTGGGGTCCAGACACCTGCTGAAGGACCCCTGGTTCTCCTGGTTCTCCTGGTCCCCGAGGACGGTTCTTTATGACTCTGGTTGTGCATTTGGACTCGTCGTCCTGCTCTTCTTTTCCTTTTCTTTTTTTTTTTTAGGGGTCGCCACAATCAGTGTCCTCTCCCCCTCCATCTAACTTCCTGCTTTCTCTCCACACACCACACCCCCCCTTCCTCCACCTCCTCTTCCACATCCCATAAATCTCTTCTTCTTTCTCTCCTCCTGCCTGGCCTGCCTGGCAAGTGAAACTCTTCTACCAAGGGTATATTCACTATCTCTTCTCAGGACATGTCCAAACCATCTCAGTCTGGCCTCTGACTTTATCTCCTAAAAACCCCTAACATGTGTGTCCCTCTGATGTACTCTCCTGATCCTATCCATCCTGGTCACTCCAGAGAGAACCTCAACATCTTCATCTCTGCTACTTCCAGCTCTGTGTCTTTTTCTCAGTGGCACTGTCTCTAGACCAAACAGCATCGCTGGTCTCACCACAGTTTTGTACACCTTTCCTTTCATTTTAGCTGAAACTCTTCTATCACACATCACACCTGACACTTTTCTCCACCTGCTCCAGCCTGCCTGCACACGCTTTCTTCACCTTTTCACCACTCTCTCCATTGCCCTGGTGACCCCCCCCCCCTAAAATAAAAACTCCACCTTCTCTCTTCTCTCTCTCTGTCTCCTCACTCTTTCACTTCCTCTCTCCTCTCGTCGCCTCACTCCGTCTTTCTGCTTGCTGCGCATTCCTCTCCTTTCCTCTCCTCTCTCTCTCTCTCACTCCCTCCTCCACCTGTTCCCTGCTCTCACTACATATCACAATGTCATCTGCAAACATCATAGTCCATGGAGATTCCTGTCTAACCTCGTCTGTCAGTCTGTCCATCACCATAGCTAACAAGAAGGGGCTTAGAGCTGATCCCTGATGCAGTCCCACCTCCACCTTGAACCTCTGTGTCACACACCAGCACACCTAACCACTGTCTTACAGTCCACATACATGTCCTGCACCACTCCTACATACTCTCTCTCTGTCACTCCAGACTTCCTACAGTACCACAGTTCCTCTCTGGGCACCCTGTCATACTTTCTCCTCCATCTCCACAAAGACATGCAGCTCCCCTCCCTCCTCTCTCCCCTCCTTCAACATCCTCAGCAAATACTGCATCTGTGCGTACTCTTTTTGGCATGAAAGCATACTGCTGCTCTCACAATGCTCACTTTTTGCTTAGTCTAGCTTCAACTACTCTTTTTCTAGCTTCATTGTATGGCTCATCAGCTTTATTCCCTCTGTATGTTTGCCACAGTTCTGCACATCTCCCTTGTTCTTAAAAATGGGCACCAGTACACCCTTCCCTCCCATCTCTCAGGCATCTTCTCACTATCTAAATCCCTGTTAAAAACCAGAAACACAGCTGCTGCCTCTCCTTCTCACCCCCACACCTCCACAGGTATATCCATCATCAGGACCAGCCTTCTTCCTTCTCTTTTCTTCCTCTTCAGTGCCTTCTCACTTCATCTTTTACTAATCTTTGCTATTTCCTCTCAGCCACTTCTTCTCTTCTCTTCTCTCTCTCTCTCATCTACTCATTCATTCATCTCTCAATCTCTTCTTTTCTTTTTCCCACTTCACTGCACACTGCTGGCACCTACATTTCCATCTCTATCTCTAATCACTTAACCTGCTGTCTCTGCTGCCTTCCATCTCTGTCTCTCTGCTCTCTCTCCTGTGTCTCTGTAGTCTCTCCTCTCTCCCTCCCCTTCCTCATAAGTCATGGCCTTCATATCATTTTACTTCCTCTTTTTGCCTCCTCTACTGTACTCTTGTCTACTCTCTTCTCCCCTCTCTCTCTGTCTCTTCTCAGTCCTCTCTCAGTCCTCTTTCTTCTTCTTCTCTTCTCTTCTTACTTTTCCTCTCCTCCTTCCCTCACCTTCCCCCTTCCACACTTTCCTTTCTCTCTTTCCCTACCTCCTTCCAGATGACACACACCAAAGCACCTCCTTGTCCACCTCCTGATCAGTTTAGCTGTAGTTCTCCCTCCTTCCTTCCTCCTCTCCTCTCAGAGCCTTCTTCTCCTTCCTTCCTTTCCTTGCTTGCAACACTTCCTTTTTTTTTCCTCTTCCATTTCCACCTCCCTCTCCCTCTTTGTCCACCACCTTTCTTCTTCCTCACCACCACCTTCACCACACTACTTCTATACCTCTCTACCACCACTGATCACTCTCCACTAACTCAGCTCAGACTACATCTCTATCACATCCGTGTACACTTCTGTGTGCTCTGATGTGTGCTCCTAGTCCACTCTCTTTCCCTCCTGCCTCTTCCATCTCCTGCTTCTGGACTCTCTGGAAGAATCCTTTCATTTCCATCCTTTCCCCCTCTTTTTTTCATTCCTCCACTGCATCATCGCCTCTCTGCTCTCCTGGATAATCATCCTGCCCCATCATCTTCTCTTTCATCTGCTGCAACACTGCTACTCTCTTCTTCTGCTCCAGAATTTCATCTCTATCTCCCTCTCTAGCCCTCTCTTTTGAACCTACCACACACCACACCCTGAACATTACTCCCTCTCCTTCCTCCATCTAGCTATACCCTCATCACTCTACACCAACATCCTTCTCCTCCAGATTTCTCTCTTCCTCTTCATTCATTCTCACACCATCCCTTTCTCCCTCCCACTTCCTCCAAGCCCTCTTCCAACTCTACTCCTCCTCTTTTCTTCACCCTTTCCTCCTCCTACTTCCATGACCTGGTCACTGCTGCCTTTCCCTCTGGTCTCCTCTGCTCTGCATCACTCCTCCCTCTGCCCTTCCTCTTCTCTTCATCTACTCTCCCTCTTCCCTCTCCCCTCTTCAGGGTCTCCTCTCTCCCTCTCTCTCTTCCCCTTCCTCTTCTCTCCTCCTCCTCTCCTCTCTTTCTCTCTTCCTCTCTCCTCTCCTCTTCCTTCTTCCAGCCTCTCCTCTCACTCCTCTTAACCCCCACTGACCCGATCCGGTATGGGACCGCAGTTTTGGCTGGCGCGCAGGCGGTATGGGAGCGGGATTTTCGCAATCTTGATTTCCTGACTGGCAAAAGGAGATTTATCCAAAGTTTCCTGATGACAATCCCTGTATTTATCTCTGTATTTATCCGGCTTGGGACCGCACAACAAGACACTGGCTTGTGTATCCTTGCGCTACAATCATTTCCCTGCGTCAGCCCGAGATCACAGAAACAGAATCACGAAAAACAACGAAACAAACAAACTTTAAATATACCATAGTTTGCCATGACTGGTTTTCTTTTTATTTCTCGGCCCCGGCCGTTGACGATCGACTTAATTTGCATCCTGACATTTTTTTCAGCAGAAGGGAATCGAACCCCCGACCCTGTCAGTCTTTTTTTTTTTTTTTTTAACCCCCCCCCATCGTATGACACATTCTCGATATTTCATCGGTCTTCTGACCCCTGCTGAGACACCCCCTCCCCTTCTGCAGGAGCCCCCCCCGCCGGGGAGTCCCAGCCTCGCTCTGAGAGCCTCTAATAACCCGCGGTTTCTCGTCTGTCCTCCGAAACAAAGCGTCGCACTAATAAAACGTCCCAATTGAGCTGATTAAATACCAATAAAAACACACAGCTCGCCGCCCTGCCAGCCTGCAGCCTAAATTGGATCGCAGCTCTAACCAGCAGCTCCTAATGAAAACCCACTGCCTCGGCCCAGCCTTGCTCGCCCACTATACAGTGTACCTCGCCCCCCCCATTCATTCACTCCCTCTCTCTCTCTCTCTCCCTCGCCCCCCCCCCTTCTCTGTAATGAAATCAAATGAATTGGACTGGAGGTTTCAGAGGAGACATGCTGGACCCCCTTATGGAATTAGGACTGAACAGTGTGTGTGTGTGTGTGTGTGTGTTTTTCTGTGTGTGTGTTTCTGTGTTTCTGTGTATGTGTTTCTGTGTGTGTATGTGTGTGTGTGTGTGTGTGTGTGTGTGTGTGTGTTTCCCTGTTTTTTCTAAGTATGTCCATACGACCACTAACCCTTGATGTGTACATGCATTATACATTTGACATAATATGCATTTAGCTCTGCAGTGGGTGTGTTTGGGCTTTATGTCTGTGTGCGTGTGTGTTACAGTGTGTATATGTGTGTGCGTCTGTGCCTGTGTGTGTACAATATGGGCTGTGTGTACTGGCTGTATTAGTGAGCTGTGACCAGGTAAAGTACAGCAGACAGAATCAGGACAGTCAACCTGCTGTTATCCCTCAGGAAAACACACACACACACACACACACACACACACACACACACACACACACACACACACACACACACACACACACACACTGTTCCTGCAGCCAACAACAAACAGTCAGCAACACTTTCTCACACAGAACTTTCCCCTTCTGCCGTGGTGCGTTCAGGTACAATTACCACTGAAGTTGCTGTAAACCCCTCCTTGGTATCAACCGCTGCAGTTTGTCAGGAGCATCAATAATCAATTATGTGTTCATGAGCACGCAGTCAGATCCATACTCTGGTCAGAAAACTAGTAAGTGACCCTTGAGTTGAGATTGTTTAGTAAAGAAATTCTTTAAATTTCAATTTGTGCTTCTGCGTCAAACCTGTGTAGCCACCGCAGGCGCCATCGCCGTCGTGAGCAATTATACATCTGCGTTGGCATCTGCAGTTACATCACTAAACCACTAGCTGGTGGCAGCATTTATGTGCCACCACGTTTAGTTATTTCGTCACCGCCTGAAACCGAGCGGATCGCGATGGAGTCGGAGCTGATGGATGATGAAGAGCAGTTTTCCTGAATTTACGGCGAAGGAGGAGGAGCCGGAAATGGACCGCCACGACACCTAGTGACATTTTTAGGGGAAAATGAATGTCAGGCTAAGCTAGAAGGTAAATGGATGTGGAAGAAGAGAGGCCGCACTTTAGATTTAAATATACATGTGTTGTTTCGTTATGTTTTAAATAGGTAAAATACATCAAAGTAATTTATCAGTCAAGCTTCTTAATCCAGGGATCTTGTGTTTCTGCCTTAAAAAGAACATACAAGAAGAGACCTGATGATAAATGAGGATATTTATTGTGAGTAAATCAACGAGCTCTGCTGTGGATTAAAGGCTACATGGTGAACGTTGCATTGAATTATAGATTTCACAACTCAGTCTTATGTCATTAAAGCGTGGTTGTTGAACTAGAAATATAAAAATATCTGTGGAGTGATGTTAATTCTTTTTCTGGATTTTTAAAGGACTAATTCATGTTGTCGTGTTCAGGCTCTTGTCTCCGGTTCCACAAATGGTTGATTAAAAATAAATAAATAAAAAAAATTCACGTCCCGCCGTCAGTAGTTTCATCGGATCTGAACCTCGGATGATCCAGGTCGAGGATGGTGGAACCAGGTCTGGTGTGTGTCACTCCTGACACCTGGTTTACAGGCTGAGGGATGTCCGAGGAGTTTTTTATGAAAAGGTGAGGGGGGGGGCACAACTTCAATCAAAGTGGTGTTTTTTATGAAAAGGAAGGACGTCCTCACTACGTGGAGGCAGATCAAGGATGGAAGTGGTGAAAAGAAAAACCAGGAGTTGGGAACACGCGATGAGCATCGCTTCAAAAAGAAGATCAGAATTCAGAAAAAAAATCTCAGGATGTGGATTTTTCTTCATTCAAAACGTTCTCATGGTTCAACTTCATCCCAAGATATAACTCAAGATTAGTTTCGGATGTAAAATCCATACGAGGTTCATACATTTATCACTTTCTCTCTGCTCCAGCAAAACAACACTGATCTTTCTCGTCCTGCCCGAAGACACAGACTCTCTCAGAGTCAGTTTCCTCATTCGAATTCCAGCTCTAACTCTTTGTCTCTCACACACACACACACACACACACACACACACACACACACACACACACACACACACACAGAGTCACAGAGCGCCACCGTCAGCTGTCATCAGTTCCTCTGACTTGCTGTAAAAACACAACAAAAGTCAATAATTCCCCATCATGTCTCTCTAAATCCATTTTGGAGGCAGCCTGTCATCTCTGCAGACACGCGTCTCCTCCGCTAAGCCGACCATCAGTCCGTTAAAGATCAGATGTCTCCGTTTCCTCATTTCCTCTCTTTTTTTTATCCCGTCCTCAGTCAAAGACAAAAGACAACTGAGAAATCATCTTTTTTTTTGGTTCTGAAAGAGAAAATCATGGACACAAACTAACACATACACACACACACACACGCACACACACGCACGCAACACGCACTACGTTTCCAACGAGTGAGGATTCATGAACCGTTCCGTTCAAAAAAAGATAAAAAGATGACGGGCGTCACCAACGTCTGCTCTCGTGTTTCATTACAACCAACGTCCCCCTGCTTCACTCGAGGGAACCTTTTCCCTGATTTAGTATTTTAACCATTTTGTTTGTTAGTTTTCTTTTCCTCTGACGGTAAAAGGCATCGTGTGGCAGCTTTAAACCGCGGGAATATTAAGTGGCGGCACGACGCATCCTCTTCTCCGTGTACCTCAGCATTGTCTCATCCGCCGGATGGCGAGACGGCCAGGGAGGCCCAACCGTCCAATCAGAGAAAAAGGGAGAGACATCTCTCTCTCCTACTCAGTATCTCAGCATGTCTCATCCGCCCGGATGGCGCCAGGCCAGGGAGGAACAACAAAATCAGAGAGACAGACAGACAGTCAGTCAGTCAGTCAGACAGACAGGCGGACAGGCGGACAGGTAACGGGACGGATGGACAACGACGGCTGGAAATGACAGCCAATTCTCCCCCGCCCCTTCATCTAACTAATAATGTTAGCTGCTTAATATCTCCCCCTCTCTTCGTGTTGATGGATGGGGTCACGCCTGCGAGCAGCCCCCCCCATCCCCGGCTGAGGTCGAAGGTCAGGCCGGAGCCTCGGCTCTCTGATCCGCGGCTGTAATGGGAGCTGAAATATTAGTCCTAAGCGTCCGCGGACGCTCCGCCGCCTCCGCACAGATGATGAATTAACTGCTATGAGGAATTACAGATGGGGCATTCTGAAGACACACACACACACACACACACACACACACACACACTCATACACACACTCATTTCCTCTACACACAAACAGTCATCTACACACCCCCATATGCAAATGATTGATCATAGACATCAACTTTATATCTTCTTTTTTTCCCATCCTGCCCACACACACACACAAACTAGTACTTCTATCTTTGTAAGGACATTCACTGACATAACACATTCCCAGGACCCTGGACCATGACCCGAACCAGAACTCTAGAACCAGGTCTGACCCTTTGAACGGCCTGACAAGAGTGTGAGGACCAGGCAAAAAAAGTCCTCACTGTCCCCAGGTCTGGACTCATGCTGGTCCTCTCAAAGATAGATGCACAGGTTCACAGACATGCATGCACACACACACACACCTCCTCACGTATGCAAATGATTGATCGCGGTCCCCAGTTGGCGCTGGCATCATCATCGTCCCTTTATTTATTCGGCCGCTCGGCGGCGGCTCTCGTCCCCTCGCCGTCTCGTATCAAATCATTTCTTAAATGCATCGCGACAACTGATGAGAAAACGCAATCTGGCTAAAACTCTATTAATCCACATTAAAAGCACACTCATGAGCATGTGAAAAATGTGTGCAATCACACACACACACACACGCACACACAGTCATCAGGTTCCTATCTTGCCTTAATGGAGTCGTTCGCTCCCCCCTCTGAAACTTTTTGCTGATTTTAAAGTAGCTGTGGTTGTTTTCCTCCCTGAATTCTAAGTAAAACTAAAATGATATTAAAATTTAAGTCTTGTGAAAGATAAAACTCTCAGAATTCTACAGAAACCAACAGTAAATATCTCCCACTAACAAGTAAAGTGTGTGTCAGAGCCTGACGGATGTGATTGCTCTGAGCCATAGACACTCCATGGTGTCCAAAGACCATTTAACACACACCACTCATTCCCACGGGTACACTGGGCGACATGTTCCTTTATACACACACACACACACACACACACACACACACACACACACACACACACACCCCTACCTACCTGCTGGGAATATTCACCAGCAAAATACATTAGTTCCTCCTGTTTGTTTGAAACAAAAAGAAAATAAAACCTACTGTGAGCAGCTGTTTTAATAAATTATGGGTCTTTGTTTTTTTTTGTTTTTTTTTAAATGGAGCTATGTCTTTGTGAAGGGTCTTTAAAGTTCGACACGGTCGGTAGGAACCAACGAGCCGGAGCCACAAAGAGTCGGGAAGTGCGACAGTTTTCTTCAACATTGTTGGTTTTTGGAGATGAAGGAAAACACAGACATCAGCCATAATGTTAAAAAGACCCAAAAAATGCAGATAAAAATGCAAAAACGCTGTCAATATAGGAGAGTTGAGCCTCAGTGGCCACCGTACAGAAGACGACCAGTTATCTAAGCTTACAGGAGCGTTTTTAACATGCTAAACGTTAGCTAGTTACCATGGTTGACTTTCTAACAACTAAAGCTGAAGGCTGAACCTTAACAAAGGAACAATGAGCTTGTTAGCATGTTGAAGTTGACACACAAATTCTCTAGTGGTTCATGTGGAGCGAAGTTTAGCTCAAAAAGAGTCGTCCTACCTGCTTTGGACTTGTCCACAGAACCTTAACCAGAGAGTCCGTCCAGGGAGGAGAGAAGCCAGAGACACAAGGACGCACACGGACGCACACGGACGCACATGGACACACACAGACGAACACAGACACTCACAGACACACGGACACACACAGACACACACAGACGAACACAGACACACACAGACGAACACAGACACACACAGACGAACACAGACGAACAGACAGACGAACCAGACGAACACAGACACACACGGACGAACACACAGACGAACACACAGACGAACACAGACACACACAGACACCTTCGGTCCAGGCTTCGAAGAGAATTGAGCTTCGAAAATAAAACTTTCCAGAGTCGACAGAGACAAACGCTCGTCTTAGAATCATCCCGAGCTCGTGGAGGCAGAAAAACAAAAGTATCAGTGGAAAGGTTGTGTGTGTGTTTTTGGTGTTTGTGTGTTTTCTAAACACACTTTATCTGCTGTTGTTTGATTTTAAAAAGCGACTTTCCAGAAGCTCACGAGAAAAGAAATCCAACTTGTTTCCCTGCAGAAACAAACGGAGCCACGTTTGTGTGGTTTGGAGCCACTTCCTCCTAGTTTCCCTCCAGGTGGAGGGGACCATGGTGTGGATCAGGTGTGGGGGGGGGGGGCGGAGTCAGCTGCAATGATTTTCAGGTGGTGTCTCCCAAACAAACAACTTTTAACGAGCAAAGAAAAACTCTCCTGTGCTGTGACATTTTTTAGATAAAATGTTTTATCACAGAAGGAGAATTTTGTTAATCTGTAGTAAATTATTTAATCCTTTAGTTTATCTAAAGAAGTTTAAATTCACTAAATTTACAAATGTGTTGTTTTTTTTGCAGGACATTAACACAGTTTGACCAAACTTTACATGAAATTCAGAACTTAGGGGAAAAGTTGAAGGGGTTTAGTGTTTAATGTAAAGTTCATGAACCTCTTCTGTAGGTTATATTATATTTCATGATGTGATGCCATGTGCTTTAAAAAAATATTTAAGTTCGGTTCAAACATAACATCGAACTAAATATGACAACTACTTCATGGATGAGCCTGTTTTTCAAGGCCAAGGTTCTGTGGCGGCAACATGTTGCTGCAACTGAGAACAGGGGGCTGTTAAGGAACAGGCGGTGCATTCAGGTACGCTCAGGACATCTGAGATTTCATAGTGGGCTGCAGACAGAATCCTTTGTTTGAATTTATCGCCGCTGCCACCGCTGCTTCATGTTGCACTAAAAAAAAAAATTTCTGACATGTTTCTTTAGATAAGAACAACTGGTTGTTGACCCTGATGGATTATCAGGGTTTGGAATCTTCTCAAGGCCGATTTTTCTTAGAAATGAATTAAGAATCAGCCGCCGCCTTGAATGAATGAATGAAAGAATGAAGTCCATTTAAAAAGTGATGTAATTTGGAAAAATGTTCAGCAGTGAAGTAAAGTGACTCCAATTAGGAATTAATGAACTAAAACGTGTAAAACCACCAGTGTATGATCTATTAAATGACTATCCTGAGTAGTGCCATATATATATATATATATATATATATATATACACACACACATACATATATGGAATTAGAGGTCTGAGTCTGGGCTACCTCTCCATAGATATTTTGATTTTTTTGTCATATTCTATACTGTATTTATATTATCTATAAATTTAATTTACCCACAAATGCAGTTTTACCTTTTCCATGCTACCAGGAAGTAAATTCTGGGAAATATGGAACATTTTATTTTAATTTATATGACCAATCGAAAAGTGATCAAATTGAAAACATTTTCTGGTTTTAAAAATAGCCCTGATCCAGGGTCAGGTCCCAGTTCTGAGTTCGGGGGAGGTCAGAGCCAGACCAGGAGGAGACCTGAACTCCGTCTGGTGCGGACGAGCCTCCCGAGCTTCTCTCCGAGCCGGCTGCCACCAGCGTAGTGGCGGTGGCGGTGGCGAGGCGACGCGAGGCGAGGCGACGCGAGGCGAGGCGAGGCAAGGCTCTGGCTCTTGCTGTTTCATCCGGAGCGCGTTGAGTCGTTGATAGATCGCTCCGGCTGCGGCGAACAAAACCCTTGATGACTCTGGCGTATTATATACATCCTCCTAATGTGGGACCGGCTTATAAGCAAATCTGTTTTCAATCTATCCTTCCATTTTCTCCTCTCGTCCCCAGACTAAAGTACATTATGGCGCGAGCTGATGAAGAGGGGATGGTGCTGCTCATCAGGGAGGAGAGGGGAGGAGGAAATGAAGGAGGGATTGTGGAGGCTTTTCCGAGGAGATCATCACGGCCCGGAGGGAGACGCGGAGGAGGAGGTGTTTTACTTTCAGGTCCTGAACGCGCTCGGCGCCTCATTTTTCCTTTCGATGTAAATGGTTTAAAACACACCCCCCACCACCACCACCACCACCACCTCAGAGCTTTCTATTAACACAAATACTTTTAAACTGAACTTCCATCCAGCGTTTGGGTGCGAGCAGTGATTGCATCCCGCGGGGAGGGGGGGTCACATCGGTGAGCGCCGTGGGAGAAGACCCACACCCACCAGTGGATTGGTTCGTGATGAGCTTCGCGTGCGGAGGAAACATGAATCACTTCGAGCATTTGAGTTTTGGCCTTTTCCTTTAAAACGGAAATCTTTAAATCTCGAGACTCAGCTTTTTTTCCTTTTGTTTTTTAACATAATCTTAATCTTTTAATCCTTAAATTGTTTCAAAGTTTATTATTATCATTCTCAATCTCTAAAATTTCCTAAAAATTGCGCAGGAAAAAAGTAATGACTTTTTTAAATTATTCTTTTCTCATCGATGAAACAAGAAAACATTTCTTGGTTAAATATTGAAAAGGTCAAAGGTGACATGAGACAATATTTGCCTTAAAACTAAATCTTTCCCTGAAGTTAACTCAACCTAAACTTGGCGTTTCTGAACCAAACCACACGCGAGACGCAGAAGTCAAATGTTTAACAGGTCGACTGGTTGCTCCTGTGTCTGCTTTCCCTCACACCTCCCTCCCCCCACATAGACTGCGCTTGGCGACTTTCCTTCATTTCCCAGAATGCCTTTCAACAAACCCCAAAGGACGTCCATACCCTCTTTCATCCCTCTTTTGTAGGTTTTCCTCATTTTCAACATCTCATTTCATTTTCAGACTTGTAAAATGACAAATTCTATATAGGTTTCCATCAATATCATTAAAAGCGTAAATTAATAAAATCATATTGTCATTTATTTGCCCACAATGTGACATAATGTCAGGATGTGAATGTGTGAAGGTTTCAGTGTTGAAAGAAATAAGATTGAGGCTTGAGGTCGCGCCCTCTCTGTGACTTTTCGAACTTTGGTGCAAAATGGCGGAATTGGGGAAAAACCCAGCTTCTGTTGATGTTTTAAATCAGGTTGATTTCCACCGAGTAAAATAAAAAATCCACATCAGACGTTGACGTGTCCGCACTTTTGCCTCAGAAATAAGAAACTTGTAAAACGAGAGAATTCGAGCAACCGATAGATGTTTTTTCTTTTATTTTTGCTGTCTTCTTTTTTTTAAATAGGGGTTTATGAAATATTCAACAAACAATAAACAAATCAGATGTTACTGGGGTTGCTGATTAGAATTCTCATACAACTGCAAAAAGGAATCGTCCCAGAGTCCTTTCATCAAAGTGAATAGATAGTGACCTCCGGTTCAGCAGCGCTGGGGGGGGGCAGTGGTTTACACCGCCTGATTATAACGATTATTATTATTGCTCCTATCATTTTGTCAACACACCAATTAATTAGGAGAATCACTGGAAATGGCGAGACTCCAGCGATATCTCGTGCACGGTCAATTATGTCACAAGGACGGGTATTTTTTGGTGGGTGTGGAGGACACACCCCAGCCCCCCCAGCCCCCCCAGCCCCCCCAGTCCGCTGAGCAGAGGGGAAGCAGATCCGTTCAAGCTGTGGACAGTGAAAGTTTTGACATTTAAAGCCTTTAACTAATCAGTCCGTCTGCGTTTTATCCCTTTTTCTCCGACTTCACAGTGAGAGAGGAGATAATTTGAGCGCTCTGTCTGTTTGATGTACGGTAATCACATGTGATCTTTTCAACAGGGAGCCGGCCGTCTCGTTAATTTGACCGTCGGTGCGCAGCTGGACCCCCCCCCCCACCCCCCCCCTCCCCACCCTCAGCCGCCCGTCCCCCCAATCAGGCCTCTGCCTGAAGAGTAATTGCGGAGCCACCATGCTTCGATGCGCTCGACCTTTACGACCTTAAAAGCCATTTCCATTTTTCTGACCACAAAAAAAAGAACATATCTTGTTAATTGCAAAAAGGCAAATATTCTCCCTCCCCTGCTCTCCCCTCTTTTTCCACCGTATTTGATTTTCCCTTTGAAGGCAAAACGCTGAAAAGCATTTCCATTTTCATTCATCAGCGCTTATCAGTCATCTGAAGGCCCTTTCAGCCACAATCAACATCACAGCTCCAACCGAGGGGGACGCGACAATGAGAAACTATCAACAATCGCAAGAAGCAATTTGCTTTAATGTGGAGTGTGTTTTGTTGCGGCTAACTGCTATTTTTTAATCCTCTGACAGCTCCCCGCCGATGCTCCCCGGAAGACAGAAGGAGGCGTCGCACCGCGGCGTCACGACGGAGGGGGCAAGGCACGCGACTCCCAACCGCCCGTGGACCCTTGAGCCAGGCACCGGGCAAGCTTTGCCGGTTTGCTGACGTGGACACGACGTCCGTGTCGACAGAAGCGAGGCTCCGCCAGCTGACAGGGACCTCGGAGGACATCGAAATCTCCAGAAAAAGCTTGTGCGTGGACCTCGATTCGGGATCGTTTGATCAAACTTGTCGGGGGTTCTAGCCGGGACCCTCCAGGGTTTTGTGCCCTCCCTCTCTCTTTTCCCTCCTCCCTGTTTTGGTCTTCTCCAACGCCACAATAAAACCTGGTCTGCCCAGCTCTCCAGTTCCAGATTGTTACGCCACAGGGGTACCTACTGTCTCCCCTTAGTGTTTCTCTGGCATTTCCATGGTTGACCTTCGTATTACCAACATTTGTCTTCCATGTGTTGATCCTTTATTTGCTCCATTTTCACAGCTGCCGTCTCCAGTGTCTTTGAGACGAACTTCCAGACTTCTGTTCCCACCTTCCCTCCCTCCCTCCCACCTTAGTGACATCTTAGCCCACGAATTTTGTGTCAGTAGGAAGAAGATGTCAGTTTTTCCGACACTTCGGTCCAGAATGCACCTGCTGAAATTCATTTTTCCCAGCCGGTGATTCCTCGACAGTTTGTTGTGACCATCTGTGAAAGCAAGAGATGCCCAAATTGAGCAGATTTACACAAGCTTTCATCACAGTCACAATTACAGCCCTGATCCCCAGAGGATGAACCTTTTAGACTGTGTTGACCCCATGGACCCAGGACCTTTTCTCTAGCGACAAAGTTTTGTCCCTTTGCGGGTATAAGCCGGCATTTTTAAGGCTCTAAATTAGCTCAAATATCAGTATGTTGTTTCTTCTGTCCAAAACTTTAGTATTCATGGCTGTAATGAGCACAGCAGCCTCTAGGGGCCTCTAGCGGGTATACCAGTGTCAGCGTCGTTATCTAGTGTACCATAATTTCAGTAATTAATGTTGAGGGCTGGTTCCTTAACGACAGTAATTTTAGGCCCGGCAAGAATATTTTCCACAAACTGCAGGGCCAAACATTTTCATATTTGATGTGAAAAGAGACTTTTCATCAACAAACCAACGGTGTCAGACCAAGCTCAGCTCTAAAGGATGTTATCAAGGACGGTCTCTGCAATCAGGGACAAATTGATTTGCAGTGTGTGTAGGAGACAGAGATGAACACAGGGGTTTGCATTCAGCGGAGGTAAACACCACATCGTGTTTTATTCCTCTGCCCGTCCTCCTCATCATCCCTCTATCTTCTCTGTGTCATCAGCAGCATTTTCCCGCTTCTCAAACTGACCTCCTTCTGATGAAGTAAACATTATTTAACGTCCGGTAATATCCCCCAAAGTGTGTGTTTATCATTGTGTCCAATCACCTCCTCCAGCTTTCAATTGTGCTTCATCTCCTCGGGAGTTAAAAACTTTCTGTCTGTGTGTGCAGCCTGAAGATAGGCGGTCGAGCTCGCTGCGGCAGGAAAACAGAGGTCTGATTAAGGGCAGAAAATAAATCTTCGGGAAGATCAAAAAAATAAACGCTAATGATGCATTTCTGATGATTGGGGGCTCGACACATCCCTGTTGTCATAAGAAAATTTCAGGACTCTGGCTTTGATTTTCGTGGGTTTTTTGCCACAGTCGAGGAACGTGTCCACAACTTGAAAAACAGCATCCCGCTGCCAAGGCGGATGAACATTTCTCGTGGTCGGTAACACACCGACTGAGACCCTTATTTTAACCGTGCGACTGTAATGGCCGAGACAAAGCTGTCGTGTGCACAAAGACACTGAAACATTTCTAAACCGACTCCTCACAAAATGCTGGATATTGAGGAAAATGGCCGACAAACGTAGAAAAGATCCACCTCTCAATGGTGGAACATTCCTTTTTAAGAATTTCTTTTTATCTAACCTTTATTCAACCAGGAAAAGTTCTTTTAAGAATAAAAATTCCATGTCTCCGAAGATTCTCAGTCATCCAGGTCATTGTTGTTTTAGAAAACTTAGATCCAGGGCAACTGGACTTCATTGTAGGTGTTGAAGATAATTCACCTCTGACTCAAGAGGCTTCTTCAGTTCTGACTGACTGGAGCGCAAACCCAGGTATTTAGCATTGATGGGGTTGTTAACAAGGTGAGTTGTTAGATCGTTAACGTCCTACATGGTTCTATGATACCACCTGTCCCCCAACTACAACACTGTCCTTTCACATCTTCCCAGCAGATTAAACCAACATTCACACCTGGTCTCAGGTGACATTAATGACTCAAATGACTGTGATTACAACAGCCAGCAGCATTAACGAACCAAGTGGCCTTGTTAACGACCCTACTGAGGCTAAATACCTGCCCCCCCATGTCAGTCAGAACTAAAGAGGCCTCTTGGATCAGAGGTGAAAGTCTTCAAGATCTAAAACCAAAGTCCAGTTGCCCTTGACTTTATTTTCCTTGGACATTTTATCTGTGAAGATTCTCAGTGATCCAGGTCCTAGTTAACCAAGAAGAATGAAGTCAAGGGCAACGCGACTTGCTTGTAGATCTTGAAGACATTAGAGACATCGTTAAGATTCATTTAATGTCTCTAACCAGTCTTTAAGAACTGAAGAGGCCTCTTGGATAAGAGGTGAAACATCTTCAAGACATATAAACCAAGTCCAGTCACCCTTGACTCAATTTTTCCTGGTATTTTTCAGGGGAGACCCGACCAAGACAGGCTGCAGCATAAATACCGAAACACATAGTTACGGACATAAAAGATGAAAAGGGACAAAAATTAAAACATTTCAAGAGATAAATTCAAAGGAGTTAGTTTGGTAACCAGGCACTGTCAATTACAAATAATTACGAGGTTATGTCATTGAGTTGATGCAGTTGAGTTGTTCTGCAGCGTTTTTCATGCTGCAGTTACAGAAAGCACAAATCTCCTCCCTCCAGTGATAAGATACTGATCTGAGGTGTGCATATATATAAAACATCACCATAGTCCAGCACAGTTAAAAAAAAATTGGTTGCAACAAGTTGCTTTTTTATATCATTTATTTAGGAGTCACATAAATTTTCATATTCTTACCTTTACCTTGCCATCTTTTAACATGACAAACACCAAGACTTCATATTTCTTAAGAGCCGATAAAAATATAAAGATATCAGGCATCACTTTCCATGTGCCGTAATTTTTTTTTTTTCTGTCGACCTTTCATCGTATCCTACCATGCACCACCTAAAAACTGTTACTACAAGTGGCAGCGACGCAGACAGCAAGACCCGTGATTGGTCGACTCGGTAGCGTCGCATTTCCAGCTCCTCCTTCTTTGCCGCCGTCGTTCAGACCGTCTCCTCCAAAGTCTTCTTTTGTTTCCGCATCGCAGTAAATTCAGGAAAAACTAAAACCGCTGTTCAACATCTGTCATCCCCAAGATCCGTTGGGTTTCAGTCCCTGTGAGACGCCAACAAACTGGTGTAAAACGGTGGCAAAGAAACTCACCGCCAACTAGTGGTTTGGTGGTATAACTGCAGAGCGACGCCAACGCAGACGTTAAAATGCTCACGGCGGCGTAGGTGACGTGTGGTGGCTACATCCTAGGCTTGACGCAGTAGCAAAATCCAGCATTGGATGAGCCAACTCACTAGCTTAGCAACAGTAATGCTACCCAGACCCCATAATGCAACATCCTGTTAACGTAACTCAGAGTGAAGACCTGATTTAAAATTACATCACCGTTGGGAATAAATACGTCTCAAATATTATTCCTTAATAGAGGGAATAAACTCATATAAGGTCCATTTGGTAGCAGTTATATCAAATGATCATCAGCAAAGAGTTTTTGAATTTTCTCACGAACACGTCTTGTCTATGTTGACTCAAAGACTTTAGCATTTTATTTTGTAGTTTGATTACTGTAATTTTTAAAAATGTTTATGCAAATGTGTTTACATAATCACTATTAACTCTATCAATGTTATGATGGTCTTGTAACTTTGCTAATTTCACTTTCTAAGGGAATGAAGTTACAAGCCTGATGTGATACTACTTGTTGCCATTTGCTCTTAGTGAAGAAAATGCAAACAAAAGAGACACACAACAGTGAATAAAAGAGCACAAATCACAATTGTCCAAATTTTGTTTTTCCAATAAATCAAGTTTATTTGTCAACAGTTGGTTTTACATTGTAGTTAGCAGGAACCATGCAGTCAAGCTCTTTATGGCCAATACTAATAATAAAGATATTTCACATCACAGATCACATACATAAATAAACACAAACACCAAGCATTCCTCCCTCTGCATTTTACACCAAGGTTTTACACCTTTACATATATACACAAGCTCAACAGGAACCTTGCATGGAATTGTTTTTATTTGTAATTTTCAATTTTTTTGTTGCATGTTTTCATCACCTAACTGGTTAAGCAGTGGTTTTAATTAACAAAAAAACAAAACAAAAAAAAAGATATAAGTAGTAACAGTAGAGCAAGGCACACAATTATATTTAAAGATTTCAAACCCTATTTTGTCCTAAACACACATACACCTGTCTCAACACCAATCCCAAACCCCAGCGTCACTGCTAATCATCATCTCAGGAGTCCTCTACAAAATAAAAAAGAAAAAGAAAACAATACATGGTACAGTAGTAGTGGTGTACATACAGCAGTATCAATAACAACACACGTCCTTGTCAACAGTCATCAAACCCTAACACCTACACAACAACACCACTTCAGCTCACGCCAACTTTGGTTGTGTTGCATAGATAAAATACCGTTTTTGTTTTGAAATTAATTTTGTATTTTTGGACACCTGGTTTGATGGGTTTCATTCAGCATGTTCTCAGGCAGAGCTAGAGATGACCCCACGAGTGTGGATAATATTTCCACCTTGAGCACACTGAGTTCTTCTACAACTATAGCTTCTTTTTTTTTGTTTGGATCAATCAGGGTCTCAAAACGATGACTGATCACAAAAAGCATTCGTGTCCCACTGCTGGGTGATGCATTCTTCAAAGGGCTCAGCCCAGGTGATACCTCAGGGCGAGCAGGATGAACATACTCTTCCACAAATCGAGGGGAAGAGGATTCAACACCCCCGACCTCTCGAGAAAACTAGTGATATGTTCGGGTAGTTTTCATCTACATGGAAGTTAAAAAAATTTGAGCGAACCGAGAAGTTGCCATTTAACGAGCGTCAAAGAGTTGTCTTGACCCCGCCCTTCGCCAAATGAGATTGTCAACGGAGGATCCACCAAACATTACCACTCCTTCCTCCCTCTAACGTAACTATACCTTCAAGTAGCCTGTTAAAGAAGATTTAGAGTTTAACACCAAAGCGTTAAAACTCCAACTGTGTCAACTGGACCTACCAAGAACATTTGCAGAAGATCTTTCGTTGTTCAGGAACTCGGAGGAAAAAACAGTTGTGTTCTCCAGATTCCGACCAAAATCTGGTTGCACTTCTCGACTACATTTTGAGAAGCCCTTGAAAAGGGAGGACACTGTTTACTCGACTTCAGTGAAGACTCCCTCTGAAAGGGGGCTAGCAGACGGTGAGCAGGTTAACCTGCCCGTCCCCTAACAAAACAGTCTACAAAAGACTCACCCCAGCGTCATCACCATTTCCTGCTACTAGACAAGGCCAACCCCCCATATATATATATATATATATATATATATATATATATATATATATATATATATATATATATATATATATTTATCAGGGAGTCCTTGTCAATCTACATTGTTGAAAAACAGACACTTTTCCGCCAAGAAGTTGCACGTTAATGGTGGACAGACTGGTAAATAACGACAGGACGGACCGTGAATTCTTGCAGAGAATGATTAGATACTCAGGGACACTCTTTGGGAATCGGCAGCTTTTAGCTGCAAGAGTGACAAAAATACAAAAAAGACAAAAAACAAAAACAAACAAAAACGGCCTTAGTCAAAGTAAAAATATAGATCAGGCGTCAACCATGAAATTGTCCAGTCCTCAACTCCAGAAAGCTTGCGTTTCAGTCACGATGACACACTTTCTTTTTCGATGATTTAGCTTCTACAATTCAGCTTATTGGCCTCTTTATATCCTGTGTTTGATCACAGTTAAGTTCAACAAAGCTGGTTATGCTGATGCGAATGTGGATCTTTTCTAACACGTTTTTAGATTTTGTAGCTCTTTATTTGAGAACGAACTCAATTCCTATAATCTTTTGTACCTCTCGACGACAACAATGCTTCTGTAAATCATGGCTAGGATTCATAACACCAAGGTCTTCCCACGCTTCAAACAGGCTTTAACGAATTCAGTTTGCTTCCACTGGATTACAGAGGTCCTGTGGTTGTGTGATGCAGATATTACTGTTCTATGTGCTGTATAGCGGCTGCGGGACAGCAAGCTTTCTACCACAGTTACAACTGTGAACACATGGTTTGGACCAAGTCACAGGACAATAATATGAATATAGAAATCCCCTATGGACACAGACCGAGCCTTAGTTCTAGGACATGACATGCTACTTGTGCTACAACACTGCAGCGTATGGTTTTAACAGTATGTTCTATAAGGTAACAGAGTGCTCACAACTGCTGTGGAGAGAAGTGTGATACAGTATGAAGTCATGCAGTCTGGCCAGAGATCTGTGTGTGTCTACCAATGGTGTCAGAACGATACTGAGGTAGCTCCAGAAAAATTACAGAAACCGGGGATTAATAGTTTTTTTGTTTTGTTTTGTTTTTGATGGATGGAGAAAGAAAAGAGATGCTGGCTGCTCAAAGACAAAACCCAGATCTAGAGCTCCTCAGATTTCAGGCAAACATCTTGAGTTTTATGCAGGACACAACTGAAGCGTTTTTCATTTCCGTTCAGTCGAATAACAACTACGTGTGTGGCTGCACTGATCTCACTGTGCTTGTCACCGTTTTTTCGGCCATTTTTCCAGTTGCTTTATTTTTCATTATTTTTTTGGAGGAAAATGTCCTCAGTCTTGATTTCTCTGATTGGTCTGGAGCGGCTGACTCTCTATGATTTAAAAATCACTTCTTTTTTTTTGTTTTTTGTCTAACTCACATTAAATGAATTTGAGAGCACAAGTAGAACCAGACGACCGGCGGATTTCGTGTATCTTTGTGCAACCAGCCTCCAGTAAACGACAGGAAGTTGCCTGAATGGGGAAACGCAATGAGGACGGGGAACCATCCGGTTGATCCCAGATCGGCTCTGCGCCGTTTCTTCACGACAGCCGCGTCCTCACCCTCCTCGGACCGCGGGTCTTGGCGCGTTATCCGTCCTCCATGAAATGCCGGACGGTGTTGGCTCATCGCGTTGGTGCTGCTCAACGGTTCAAGTGTCACGGGACAGTTCTCGGAGCGTCCCATGTGTTTTGAAGTGTGTTGTGAACCAAACCATGACGCACCATAACAAACCAAAACAAGCTGAAACACTTAAGAGTCGATAAGGAGATGAGGCTGGTTCCGGGTGTTTTTTTCTGTCATTCCGAGTGAAAACGTCGTTTTGTGTGTTTTTCCTTCTTATGTAACAGATACAACATGTAACTATCTGACTTGTGACTCATTAATGAAACATCTTTCTCCTCAGGCAACCTGAAACTCAACCTGATTATAAAGTCGATATAATTTTGTTCTATCCTTAATTCTAATGATCAATTTTATATTCACATTTCAATTGTTGGATATTATTTCACTCCATAATTTTCCTCTTAACTCTTAAAATCTCTCACGTATTGATGACGACACTGTATTTTGATGTAAAGTCTATATGTTGTCCCCAGATTAGGTCAGAAATGTGCCAAGCCAAACTCTCAAAGCCGCTTTACAATCAATCAGAAACCCGTGGGACAGTTTAACCCTGATAGCAGACTCAGCAGTCCCCCGGTGAACGTATTGGATCCGATCGCAACTTGTACGGTATCGTCTTCGGCTGAGAATCAATCCAAGGGTTCACCCTCAAATGACCAGAGGAGTTTTTTTCAGTCCGGCCTTTCTCCATCAGTTCAGTTCCAGCAGGGAGATTTGGGGAAAATTGGAGGCTGCAAAAAGGCCCCAGAAGCAGAGAGGAAGTGGCCGGAGGGATGAGGCCCAGGAGGAGAGATCGGCTCAGCTGGGAGGAGATGAAAAGAGCCCCCTTACAGCTGGACCCTGGAGGTCCCATCTCCCAACACGGGGAGTCTCTGGGTGGATGGAGAAAGATGGGAAGAGCTTTGTTAGGCCCATGTAGAAGAAAAAAAAAAAAGAAGAGAAAAATCATTGATCACCCCCCTCGTCATATCTCAAATAATCAAAGAATAACACACACACACACACACCTTCCTGCTGTTGGTAATACTGCACTAAACGTGGATTAATCCGCCACCGAAAATAGTCCCCAGAACTTTAATGAGCTTAAAAAAAAAAGAAAAGAAAGAAATTTGCGATACATTTTAAAAAATGTGATGTTGATTCGAAATGAACCCGAATGAACTGGGGATTTCATTTTCAGCCTCCTTTGACTTCTTTCTGTGCTGTAACCATTTTCTCATTATTTGCATTTTATTACATTCGATCTATTTTCTGAATGTCATTTAATTCTATTTTAATTGATTTCATTTTGGCCTCTATCACTTAATGTCATTCTAATGCTTTTCTTTGACTATGTAAAGCACTTTTGGATGAATCTGTGTTTGTTATGTGCTACTGTATACACATAAAGATGCCTTGCCTGTTGTTTGGTTTTCTATTAACTCTGGATATATTGTGAAATTAATTTTCTTCTCATTCATCCCTGATTTGCTTTTTGGCTTTTTTTTTAATAAACAACTGTGCTCTCTTAAACTCTGTTACATCTCGGCTTCATGTTGACATGTTCAACTCTGCTTTCGTACAAACTCTATTTACTGTGCTTTTATTGATCTATTTTGTTCTGTTCTTTAAATGATGTTTGATCCGATTTAATTTATTTAGATCTCAGACGTCCAACTGAATATTCAGCTGCTGCTGCATCTGTGATCTCCCGCTTTTCTCCTCTGTTCCATTCGCTGTGCTCACAGACAGTTTCCTCCTGCGTGTATCAGATATTTAGCTTCGCGTTCTGTTCAGCTTTTCTATGAAACTTTCCAAACACACACACACGAACACCCACACACACAATCACACTCTCTCCTGTGTGTTTGCTGCAGACCTTCTGCTGTCTGGGTCACAGAGCACATCATGAGCCGCATTCACGATTGCTTTAATTGCACCTGTGTCTGTGTGTACAGTGTTTGTGTGTGTGTGTGTGTGAACAGGTGGGCTAGACTGGGGCACGCCATGGGGGTCACGACCAGCTGTACGCATCACTGATATGATGTGTATGCAGTGCGTGTGCGTGTCCTTTGTCATGGGTTTACATCCGTTGTGTGTGTAGCTCGATTTTTGGACTGTAATGTGTGTATTTCTTTGCATGTGAGTGTGTATGCAGGTTTGTCCTCTGGTGTGTGTGTGTGAGTATGTGAACAACGTGTCTGTCTAACCTGCAGCTGTTGGGCTGTCAGAGCTTCTACCTGGAATTTTATGCCCTGCCCTCGGGGGTGTGTGTATGTGTTGGCTTGTGTGTGTTTGGAGTATGGGGGCAGTAGGTTTTGCTTAGCCCTGGAGGCACCCATAGGGCGGCCACATCACATCACACACACACACACACACACACACACACACACACACACACACACACACACACACACACACACACACACACACACACACACACTGTCAGTGATGATCTTTGTTTGTGTTCTTTAGCTTTCTGGCTTGATCTGTTTTTAAAAATAGAGGAGATGATGAAAACCAAAATAATTTCCCTGCCTGTGAGCTGCCTGGATCACACACTGAATTCACTCGAAATTTTGTAATTCTTTTTTTTTTACACAGGATTCCATGGGAACATGGAAGGATTATTTCAGTTATTTAATTTGAAACCTTTATGAGGGAACAAAAGGAACAGAGAAAATACGTAACATCAGCTGCACCACAATTCATAGGATGGATGTAAAAACTCTGCTGTTATAGGTGCGTGAAAAATTTTTCATCAGATGAACGACATAAACATAAAAACCAGAGGAAAAGCAGAGCATGTTGCTGTGTGAGAGTGAACTTAAGATCAACCGTTGGTGAAGTGTACTTTCGGATCCATTGTATCTGTAACTTAGGATAAAAACCTGCTCCATCCGCAGTCACCGCTGGGAACAAAGTGGCATATTCATTTATTTTTTTAACCTGTTTTTTTAGCCTTTGGCATGTTTGAAAAACCTTCATTCCTTCTGCTTGTTTGCTTTAATGTAAAGCCTGGTTCAGTTCGTAGTAATTGCCCCTGACAGGTTTAGGCTGCACTGGATACATAGAAAAAGCAGGCCAGGCCTGTGTGTGCCAAGCCACTCCAAGCTGGCAGCCAAAAACAGGAATGACTAAAAAAAAACATTGGTGCACATTTTAAATTAATTAAAACTTATAGGGAGGACCACTGTGATGCCAGAGCAGCCTGTTATTCATTTAAATAGAGGAAAATAAACGCATCCCTTGATTTCTTTTCTGCTGACAGTCATAGCTCTATTGAGCCATATTTTTCTAGAGTGTTGACTTCATGAGCCTCTTAAAACTATTAGAGACAGAATTCACCTCCTCCTGCCCTCAACTTGCACTAATTTGTCCTCAAAAACAGGAACCTTAAAAACAGCTGTAAACGCGATATAGACAGTTTCTCTCCCATTGACCTTTGATCTTTTCATCTAAACCATCCACCTGCCTCTCAGACACCGTCCCAACCAGGCTGCTTCAGGAAGTTTTACCCTAAATCAAGACTTCTTTATTAGAGACCATTGAACGTCACATCCCATTAAAGAGACTGGAACAATTAATCGGCATTAAAGGAACTGTTCTAAGTTTGTTTAAGTCCCATTTATCGCATCATTTTCAGTTTGTGCACATTAACGATAAATCCTCCATATGCTCAAAAGTTTGTCACAGAGTTCCAAAAGGGTCTGCGCTCGGACCAGTTCAATTCACCTTATATTGGCTTCCCATTAGGCTATATTATTAGGAAACACTCCATAAACCTCTATTATTATACAGATGACACCCAACTGTACTTATCAATGAAGCCCGATGAAACCAACCAGTTGGCTAAATCTCAAGCATGCCTTAAGGACATAGAGACCTGGATGACCGGCAACTTTCTGGAGTTAAACTCAGACAAAACTAAAGTTACTGTACTTGGCCCCAAGAGCTCACTTACACATTATCTAATGACATACTTACTCTAGATGGCATTGCTCTGGCCGCTAGCGCGACCGTTATGAATCCTGGAGTTCTCTATGATCAGGATATGTACTTTAGCCCCACATAAAACAAATTTCAAGGACTGCCTTTTGTCACCTACGTAAAATTGCAAAAATCAGGCGCATCCTGTCTGAATACGATTAAGAATAGAATCTAAAATCCTCCTCCTCACCTACAAAGCCCTTAGTGTTCAGGTGCTATCTTATCTTAAAGAGCTTACAGTACCCTATTACCCCAGTAGAACACTGTGCTACGAGAACAGATGGCAGAACCTTCAGTTATCAGGCTCTTCTGCTGTGGAACCATCTTCCAGTTTGGGTCTCAGGGGCAGACGCCCTCTCCACATTTAAGAGTCGGCTTGAAACCTCCTCTTTGATAAAGCTTATGGTTACAACTGGCTCAGGCTCAGCTTTTTTTGTTGCTACAGGCCTAGATTGATGCACCTGTCGCTTTCTGCAGCTATTTCTGTCCCTGGTGCTGCAGAGTCTGGATCTACAGCTGAAGACGACCTACTGCCCCATGAGCCTGCTCAACACCTCAATACGCTCAATTATTAGTAGTGTTTTTATATTGGGTCTTATTTTTATTATTGTTATTATGCATCTTTATCTTGAACCTGCAACGTGCTATGTTCTCTTTCCTCCTAGCCCCAGTTTCAGAGAAATCTGTGAATCCGGAAAATATATACATGGGTCACACAAAGGATGGTTTATATTTTTATCAGTGTCAAAATTAACAGGAAAGGAAATCATCTCATGTCGCGCTTTGCAGCTTGAGTGTTGCAAATTTGGTGAAAAGAGCCAACGAATGATACGAGCAGCCTTTGTTATTAATCCTGAGTCTCTGTGATTGGTTTGTCAAGCAGTGACTTTAGCACATTATCTCATAAAATAATCAAACCGTCGAAAGTCCAAAAGCCTCAAATGACAGAATAGTGACGCTGGAAACTCTAAGACACCAGAACCAACTTCTTTTGTTGTGTGTGTGTGTAAACTTACTCTAAATGTCCCTGTCTTTGAGATGGGTTGTCTCGCCGAGGCCTGGCCCCGCCCCTGTGCTGCTCTGGTGGCATGATTGACAGCCGACTGAGAGCTCACCTGAGAGGGAGGGAGAGAGAGAGAGAAAAAAAATGTAGTTAGAGAAAGAGATTCGAGGCTGAGGCAGAAAAGGAGACATGCGAAGGTCGAAAACAAACGAGAGGGAGAAAGAAGAAGAGTCAACAACAGAGAAACTTGTTCAGTCCCATGAAAGCTAATACATGATACAGCAGTGAGCGAGAAAACAATATCCCACTTTATAATTTTTGTTTTAACAGTGAGAGAGGGGGGGTTGGAGAGAGGTGGCGATGGCTGGTGAGAGAGCGAGAGAGGCAAACAAGGGAAGGGAGAGAAGAATAAATCAAAACAGCATTATCAGGCCAAAACGTTGTTTGTCTTTGTTTTCTAATCGGCTTGTTCTTTCTTTGAGCCCAAACTGATGAAAAGTCGCAAATTAAAACAACAAGCATCAGGCCTAAAACAGACCCCCCCCCCACCACACTCTCTTAATTGGTTCAAGACTAATCACTTTGTAAAGACTGGTGTAGCTAATATCCCTCCCCATATGTACGCCGATGTTCACACACATACGAATGCATGTGTGGTCACGCTTACATGCACAAATACCGTACATGCCCCTACGGATGCACCACATATAGACCCCCCCCCCCGCCCCCCTCTTTCCCTGTCCTTCTACTCGTCTTTTGTTTGATGCTGTTTTAATGAATTTATAAGATAACGAGAAAACTATTGTCCGCTGGGACGAAGACGCTGACGGGAAATTTTGGCGATTCTGGCTTTAAGGGCTGACGGCGGCTTCTGGGTGCAGGGTGAGAGTCAGGATTCCCTCGAAACCTTTTTAATCCTCTATTTTACGATCTCGGTTTAAAATAAGTCTCAAAAGAGCAGAAGATAAAATCTCAAAAACAGAGTGGGAAAATCTTTGTAAGAGAAAAATAAACAGTCAAAAACAAAATGAATAAATGAACAAAATAAAAAACGTAAAAGAAAAAAAAAGATCCTCAAAAAACAAAACCAAGAAAAGGAAAAATAAACCACAATCAAAAAAATAACCTTAAAAATAGAAGACTTTGGGGAGGGGGACTTGTTGACGGCCAGGCCCAACCTGCCGTCACAGAAAAAAACAAATACATTAAAAATAATTAAAACTTACAAGTTTGATTTCTTGGTTTCTTGTCAAGAAATGGGGTTTTAAAAGGAAAAAACAGAAAACAAACAAAAAAACCCCAAATAAATGTCTTGTTAACCACCAGTTAGAAAGCTAGCGAGCTTGTTGGCTAACCGTATTTTTTTAAATCCACCCTTGTCGAATACTACTTAATGTGTCTAATCTTTCATTTTTTATTCCAGCAGAGCAAGATCAGCCGATTAAAGCGTTACACTGGACCCGGTGCCTCCATTTGGCAAAAGGCGTCGAGCCTCACCGGCCCCCGGCGCTTGATTTACAGCAATCCCGCTGAACTGGATCGACTCTGGCCAGCATTTTCTGCTGCCGCCGGTGTTGCTGCCTTTGCGATCAGGCCTGTTCGCTCAGGTCAGCATTTTGTTCCTGTGGCGGGTGATGAATACTGCAGCGTCCAGGTGCCACGGGTGGGAACTCAAAAGCCTTGCCCATGCATTCTCGGCATCTGTCTACTAGCGTCCGAGCAACTGTTTAGATCAGCCGACAGAAGATAAACAAATGTGATTTCGTCCCCTGGTGCAGCAAAAAGTCTTATTTAAACCGGCCAGAAACAAGACGACCTCTTCGGCTGAGACCTTCTTCCTCTCCGAGTGGAAGTCGATAAACGGAGGAGGCGGCGAGGTTGAAGGGACGGTAAAAAAAAAAGAAAGAGCCAAGCTCATTTTCACAGGGAAATAGAAAACTTAAAAAGAGCACAAATACGCTAATTCAGCGATGAAATGTATTGAACTATCACTGCAGGAAAGGGAAGGCTCTTAGCTGATGAATCCTAATAAAATCTGACTGATAGTAATTATGCTGATGTTGTTCTGTGGACCTTAACCTCCTAACTAAAAGTGAGATGTCTGCAACCCCCCCCTTCCATTAACACCTGAGGGAGGAGAGAGGGATGAGGCAGAGGAAGAGAGAAGATGGGACGGAGGGGGGAGGAAAAAAAAAGAAGGGAAGATGGGAGGGAACACAAGAGATGAACTACCTGCAGGAGGAAAGGCTATTTAGAGGATGGGGGGAGGAGAAAAAATGACGAGAGACAAGAGAGACGGGGGAGACGGGGGTGAAAAAAGAGAAAAGTGCAGGAAAGTGCGGAGAGAAAAAAGAAGAAGAGGGAGAGAGAGGATAGGGAATGGAACTTGGAGAAAGCAGAAGGAAGACAGGAGGATGGGAGAAGCGGGGGGGTTGAAGATGGGGGAGTGTAGGGAGTGAGAAAAAGAAATGAGGGAAAAGAGTAGAGGAAGATGAGGAAAGAAACAAAAATAAGAGACAAGGAAAAATTGGGGGAATCAGACGAGAAAAAAGAAGAAGGTGAGAGTATGGGTATGAAATGGAGAGGAGGAGGGAGGGTGAGGAGGAGGAGGAGGGAGGGAGGGTGAGGAGGAGGGGAAGGAAAGGGGAGGTTACGCATATCAGCACCCCTCACGTCCGTCCGGCCTCAGAAATGGTAATGAGAGAAAACGCACAGCCGGCCTCATTACATTCATACCCACCGAGGGGCTCGGCTCGGACTAATACCTGGAGTAGGAAGGTGAAGTGCAGTATCAATGCCCTGTATAATGTCCTGAGATAGCAGATCAGGCTAATACGTGGAGCACTAACCTGCTTCGCCGCCACTGTCTTTGCTTCCCGCTGCGAGCCGCTCCGCCCTTTCCTCCCCTTCTCCTCCCGCCTCGCCCGCCGAACATCCACATCCCCTCGCCGCTTCCCCTCCCCGCTATCTGCCTCTCTCATCGCCGAGCAGTTAATTTTGGGATTAATACGTGTGGCGGCTGTCTCTTTTGAGGGATTTGTAGTGGAGCCGCAGACACTTATCTTGGTCATTACGGCGCCCATATTGGATTCAAGCGTTTTAGTATCTGCCAAACATTCGGCTGCGGAGGAGTCTATCGGGGCGACACGCGCCCAGGGATTAAGATAAGGAGGCCCCTCATTACGACTCGTCTCCTCCTGCGGCGCACTGACACTCACAGCGACCGCGACTTCTCTTCCAGCGACATGGCAGAGGAGGCGCGGGTCCTCGCCTCGCCCCTCTCCCCTGGCGCCGGAGGACACAGTGGGGAGGAAGCACAGCGGGGAGGAGGTGTCGTCATCTTCCGGTCCGGAGCCGGGCCCCCGGGGGGAGGTGGGGACGGTTGTCAGAGACGGGGAAGGGGAAACCGAGCCGAGACGGGGCTCCCGGAGAGGAGGGGAGGGGCACGGCGTTTCCTCGGCTGTCACCGTGGGAACGGACCCTCGAGGACGCGGGTGATCCGGGTTTCTGTCCAACACCGACTCCTCTGAGGGATACGCCGGGCTCTGACTATCACCTGGTCTGGAGCCTGGCCCCTCTTGAGGCGGATATCGACAACTGTCGGAGTTTGGTGGACTGGTGTTTGGCTCCGGGTCGGGGTCCGGCGAAGACGCGGTCTCCGTCTGCAGGTACCTCTGTGGTTTCCTGGCGACCGCCACGCTGTAGCAGAGAGGCGGGCCCAGGTAAACCTCCTCCGTGCAGGCTGCGAACAGGGTCTCCTCGTCCCTAATGTCGGGGCTGGTGGGCGGGGACTGAGACGGGCCGGCCGGCCCCTCGGCGTTAGCCCAGCCGCCCGCTGACTTCAGATCCAGAGCGCAGAGGCTCCTCCCGGAGTCGAGGCCGGGGGAGGAGCACCGGGAGGAGGAGCGCGCGACGCCGGCGAGCGGCTCCGGGCTCGGGCTGTGGAGGCCCTGTGTCGGCGTGGTGTAGGCAGGGATGGTGTAGGGCGCCGGGGTGGAGCTCTTCTCCTCGGCGCATTGGCTGACCTCGCCGCAGTCGCTGTCGTGGGAGGACAGCGACAGGTAGGAGTAGAAGTCCCCCTTGCGGAGGTGGAGAGGCCGGTGGGAGTGTTCCAGCACCTGAAAAGAAAAAGTTTGTGTTTTTTGTTGTTTATTTTTTCTTTCTCTGCGGCGTTTTTATTTATTTATTTTTTTAATTTTTTTTTATGTTTTACAGATTCTACATCGCTCGCAGACAAATCTGTGATATTGACTAATTCAGATTCAGAGCCACCATGGATATAAGTTATGATAACTTTTAATGCTTTCACTCTGTGTCATGCTTCACTTTTATTAATGCCAACTAATTTGTTTTTCATGAGATTTATTGTTTTATTAATATAGTCTAATTTGATTTGTTTATTTTCGTAGTGACGTATACTTAACCAATTCTCTCTCTCCCTCTGACCTGAGTACGTGTTTTTTTTTCTCTTCCATTTTCTAATATGCATATCTTTATATTGGTGCATTATTTATATTTGAACATACCTAAACCTAATTACCAAACCATCCAGACTTGATTTGCATATTAATATTTTACACTCAGACACATTTTACAGGGGAGCAAAGTTTTTTCTGCCTGATTTCCTTTCTCTTTCTCAGAGATGACGTGGAGACTGAGAGCTGATTAGCTTTTAGATTACTTCACTCGCAGTAGATACTGAAGAAATTAGTCATTACATCCCAAAAGTTATGATCTGTGATGCGATTTATTGAATTACTCCGACCCACTGAACAAATCAACTGAGATAACTTTTGCTACTTTTTGGATTCGTTTTTTTTTTTAATCCCTCTAAAGGACGTAAGCAATATATGAGGTCAAACAGGACTTCAAACGCTGCATCTACAAATAATTTCATTACTTTATTATCAACATTCACAGCAAAACTGAACTCACTTTAATTTCTGTTTAATTAGGTTTTAGCATTTACAACAAATCTAATTGCGTGTGTTTCTGTGTAAATAAAATCCATAACAAGTTGAGTATTTTTCCATAAAACTCAGTTGGAGTTCTGCACGACTACTCTACCTTGTCTCTGATCTGTGCCAGGGACGCGGGGCCGTGTCCCGGGTTGGACCCGACGGTCTCGGCCAGGTTTGGCTCCTCGGGCTGATTCTCTTTGCCCCTCAGCGCCAGCGAGGTCAAGTCGATGATCTCCATCACGAAGTCGTGCACGTTCTCCTTCTTCTCCTCGTCTGTGCCCCGCGGACCGAGGGACGGGGGGGAAGGAGGGTGGCTGTGGCAGGACGAGCGAGATCCGTGGCGTCTCTTCGGAGGCAGGGACGATTCCTTGTCTCTGACTTCCCTCCTCGTCTCCTCCGTCACGAAGGACGAGAACTTGAACTTCTCCTGAATGGTGATGGCCTTCCGCCCACCGGCCGCCGCCTGCCTGTCGCTCGAGGCACTGCGGGATCTGCAGTCTTCCACTGGCGAGAGGGAGGGGGGCGAGGGGAGGGAGGACCTGTGGCAGGGCAACTCTCCCTGCAGCTGGCCCACCAGGGACGAGGCCCGCTTGGACGTGAACGGGAGGAGCTCGGAGGCCGGCGACGAGGAGAGCTGCTGTGCTGAGCTCGATTCCACTTTCGGCGCTGAATCGCTAACGTCCCGAACCGACTCCCCCGTCTTGGCGAACACGTACGATTCCCTCAGTGACTCTCCCTTCTTGGTGAGAACGCTTGCCTCCTCTCTAAGGAGCTCGTCGTCCTCGTCCTTCCCTTTCAGGAAGCTCTGGTCTACATTTCCGTTCTCCACGTCGTCTACGAACTGGCTGATGTAGCTTCTCGTCGCGTTCCTCCTGTTCTCCTCCTCCTCCTGTTCAGTCTTTTCTCTTTTTGTTTTGTTGCCGCCGCCGTTAGTGTTGGCTTCCATTAACTTTGCAGCCGAGCAGTTTAGGAACCTGTGTCGCTCTTTGTTCTGCGAAGAGGTGGTGAAGGCGGAGGACGGTTGGGTTCCGCACTGCAGCTCATCCCAGAGGCCTGCCTCGGTTTTGGAGGAGGACGAGGTGTTGCGAGGTGATCGGATCCAGCTCTGCAGCTCCCTCTTCATGTACTCCAGCCCCAGCACGTAGGAGCCCTCCATCTCCTCTTCGTCGTCGTCCTCGTCATCCTCGTTACCGGAGGAGGCGCCGCTCAGCCTCTCCTCCTCTTCATCCTCCCCTCCGTCTCGTACGCCGAGCTCCTCCTCGGTGAGCGTCAGCGTGGAGGAGGACAGGAGGTCGCTGTCGTCCTCGTCCTCATCCGTGCAGGCTGATGTACAAGACACGTTGACCACCATGCTCAAGCTCGCCGCATCCGCTTCGTCCGTCCCTTGCCCTCCCCGGCTGTTTCCGTGGCAACGTTTCCTCCCATGGCCCGAGTTGGCATTGACCGCCATGGCTGGGTCCAGGAAGAGGTGGCGCCGATTTCTGAGCATGGCGAAATCTTCGGAGCCCAGCGACGAGTCCTCGGTGCTGCTCAGCTCCGTTAACGATGCCGTCGCCGAACTCTCATTGATCAGGGACGGCGGCCCCTTCCGTGAGGAGCCCGAAATCCCGGAGAGGGGCGTGTGCTGACCGCCAAGGGAAGGGGAGGCAGGGAGCTGGCTCCGCTGCGGGGAGCTGCTCCGAAGTGTAATGTCCGAAACGCTGCGCGTCATCTTCGATGCCAGAGGGCTCTGGATGTTCTCCAGGCGCTTGAGGAGATCAAGGGTTCTTCTGCTCAGCTCCCCAGAGGACGGTTCCTCCCATGTGTTCTCAACGTCCTTCTCTTTTGCCGGTTCGCCACCGTCCACCCCTCTGCCTTGCCCCAGGTCTAAGTCCCTGAGGCCTGCCGGGCTGCCCCCGGTCTCCCCTTCAGCGCCACGACATGGGGCCAAGCAGCTCTCCAGGGAGGCGCTACGGGGCATTGGGTCTTTGGAGGGGAATAACTCCACGCCCAGAGCCAGCAGAGACTCCAGGGAGGAGCCCTGAGATAATACAGGACTGGAAGCCCGGGGGCTGGAAGCGGGAGGAGTCTCCAAACCATTAAACTGGTCAACTTTGAACTCTGCCAGGTCCCTGCGGGATATGTAGGGCCTGGAGGAATCTCCACTAAGTCCTCCGGCCTCAAAGTCAGAGTCGGAGTCCGCGGGCGTCAGGATCCCACGCCCGTTGATTAAGATCTCGACCGCCTCACCTCCCCCTCTCCTGTGCCTCCTCCTTCTCTCCTCCCTTCTCCACCCTTTCTCCTTTCTTGTATCCTCTGCCTCAATCCTTTGGTCGTACCTGGCGATTTTGTGCGGAGCCAAATCGGCTTCGTCCTTCCTCTGCTGCTTTCTGTTGTCCTCCTCCCTCCCACCCCCCCGATCCTCCCCCTCCCCATGAATTTCAGAGTTTGTCGTCAACTCCCCGTCTCCCGTGTCGCTGACGATCCCGCTCTCGCACTCCGACCGGCGGCTGTTTGCCGACTGACCACTCCCCCTGCCGCCCTCCCGCTCGCTCTCCCTGTCCCGGTATTCGACCATCCGGTCTCCCTCCCGGCTGCTCGACATCAGGCCTCCTGGGAGGTCCGGGAGAGACTCGAGGGAGGAGAACGAGGAATCCTTACTCAGGCTCTTCAGCAGCAAATCTTTTCCTGATTTGGTTTTGTGCAGAGAGGAAGGATGGTGAGGAAACGGGGGCTGACTGTACAGTTCAACGTTGTGGAGGCTGTACACCTGGTAGATGTTGGTGTTGGGGGGAAGAGTTTGGGATGTTACACTTGGCTGGACCTCTGATGAGGATCCTCTCGCCATACCGGACGTTTTCTGAGGACACCGATTGGCTGGGATGTTGGTTCGAATTCTGCCGGGTTGATTCCCATTGGACGGAACGCCATCTGGGGGCAGGTCTGGCTCTGTGGGGAGGTTGTACGTAAGGTTGGGTTCCGGCTCTTCCTGGAGCTCTGGCTCTGTGATCGTCATGTCCGTTTCGTCCCACTCCCAGGAGTCGTCGGGTGCCGGGGCCGCGGGGCCGATTGGGCCAATGGGGCCAATGGGGCCGACGGGGACTGGGCTGATCTGGTGCAGGTCAACTAGACCCGGCTCAAGAAAGTTCCCGGGAACCTGAGGGGAAGAAGGAAAACATGTTTGAAGTGGTCCAGTGAGAACAAAGAGGATCCCAATTGGCTGCTGAAGCTCAAACTGGGAAACCAACAACCAGAGAAAATGAAAAGGAATAAATGAATGGAATGAAAATGAATGAAAATTAGAACAGAATTCAAGAGTCATCATTTTAAAATGAAGTTCTGCCCAAAGCAGGACATCATACACGGTATAAATCAACAAGTCAAAGACTGTAACCAAGTGCCCAGAGAACAGTTGATTTAACATTGTGTTGATCTACGAATTGCTGTGCATCCAGTTATCAACATCCTCAGCTTCATCGCTGGAAATCACTGCTGGTGTAAGGAAGAAAGTCCAAAAAAACAAACAAACAAACAAAAAACATAGACTTCACCAACAACTTTATTCCTTATAATTAAATGTTGTGTGTGGGTGTTCACCATTTCATACAATGTTAGAAAAAAATCCTTTTTAACAAGTGATTTCGGCAAATTATTGAGTTCTGAATCAATCAAATATTCCTCGAAAAAAAGTGTAATTTTCCTAATAGTGGCGGAGCAATCTGTCTGATTAAGTCTCATCGCACGCCGCCCACATTAATTTCTAGGAAACTCCCGAAACAGAGCTTGACGACTCGACGTTTCCTCTGCAACGAAAGACTAGTGCGAGGGAAAAAAAAAGGAGTCAAACGCACGGCGGTTTTAAAAATCCAGAGGATCCAGTTTATAAGCGTCTTGTTGTTGTTAAAGAAGGGAAGTTTTCTATTACCATTTAAAGTGCACCAAAGCTTTTATTTTGTGCTTTGCAAACACTGAGGGAGTATAGGTTATTTTTTTTTTCAGATGTGTGTCTTGTTTTTGTTATGAAACTCTTTCTATAAAATAAAAAAATAAAAAAATAAATTTTAAAAAGACAAGTTGCAAAATCCCGTGTCCTTTCCGAGACCGTCGTCTCGGGCCTCCGTGTGAAAGGAGACGCGCCGACGCTCGACTCTGATAGAAAACGTCCTGTGATCGTTTAGAAGGAAAAAGAGTAAAATCCGCCCACCCCAAAGCAATTGCTCATAAATCTCAACACAAATTATTCCGCTCTGGAACAAAGCGATGAATTATTCAGAAACGACTTCTGAGGGAAAGAGCACGGAAGCTGAAAACCCCAAAGTAAATACGTAATCAAAATCCTTCAGAAAGCTCGGCTGTCTAAAAATATGCTTAGACACAGGAATTCTTCCCTTCCACAGACATAATTATACAAATTGCTCCGCGTCTCGTTAACAAGAGAGGGGGGTAATTCGTATTAGCCATTCATAGCCTATTAATCTAATAAACTAGTTGGCTGTGTGTGTGTGTGTGTGAGCTTGTGTGTGGATATGGGTCTGCGTAATGAATTTCTATTAGATTTGTGTTTATTCCCCTTGTGCTGATAAGGGAGATGGGGGTAATGACTGAACTGGGTTTTGCCACTGCAGACGCATTCAAAAACACATTCAGTGCTGCTGTGGGGTGGGGGGTGGGGGGTGGGGGGCATCAATCAGCCTAATCCAATCAAATCGAGTATTTGATGACCCACGAAAACCCTGTATTAAATTTATATATGTAATTTACCTTGTTTCTGTAATTTCGTGACGGTTTATGGCTGAGCTGCGTTAACTCTTTTAATGAACCCTCCAGACGGAGGAGGGAGGCGGCTCCTGGTGTCCCGCCGCCGCGGCCGCTTCAAAAAGCAGGAAATAAAGTGCTGCTGGGGACCAGCCAAGAGCCAACTGGCGAAGAGAGAGCAGGGCGGACAAATTTACCAGTCAAACAGCGCGATAGCCCCCCCCCCGCCGTAGAGTGCCAGTCCAGATGTTCCTGAGGCTGACTACGGAGGCACCAGGGTTTCTGCAGGACTTAGCGGCCCCGGATTCAATCACGGTGCATTTATACTGTTTAAACCCGACTGGTTTACATTCAACTGAATTTTAGGTGTAATGGATCAGACGACCGGCCTGAGAACTGTCGGGGGGGGGGCTGTTCTCAGCTACGGCAACAATCAATGAATCAGGTCTTTGAAGAAAAAATGGTTTAACTCAACTTGGCCGTGTGTATCAGTTTTTGTGTTTATGTTTGATTTATGTTTTAAATAAGACAGTGCAAAAACCATAAATGTCACATGAATAAAGCAAACAAAGTTGTTGTTGGTTTTTTTTTTTTAGCAGAGTTAAATTTTTACAGTTATGAAAGAAGGGAGACAAACAGTTCTAGAGGCTCCGGTTGTCAGTAGACAAACGTGTTGGGCAGAGCAGGCAAGCGAGTGAAGTTCTCACCCTTATAAAAAAAAGGTCACAGGGGGGTTGAAAAAAATCAAAGGGGTTCATCACCGGGGAACCAGGGACCGGATCAGTTGCCACGTTCGTACTCCGGCTGCGAGCGAGGGTCGCGCTCCTCCAACGCCGTTTACCGCCACAATCACAGCCTGCGACAGTGTTGGTCTGTGCGCCTGCGAGGGACTTGTGCTGGGTTGGTTTTTTTTGTGGTGAAAAAAAAAAAAAAGGGAAACTTTATTTTTTTCCCATTAGCTCTGGTTTGACTGCTCCCATTTGTTAGCATAGCATCTGCTGGAAGGGCCCAAGGAGAGCAGAACCATCTAGCAGCGTCTGGGTGATTATTCATGTGCCGGCGCTCCTCTTGGAGCCGCCGCCTCCACCGGCCTCCGCCGGCTCCCTCCTGTACCGGCTGTCAGAGTGCTGAGGGAGCCCGGCATCACCGGCCTGATTCGAAATGAATAGAAAACGGCGCAGATAAATCACCTCCTCCATGCAGAGTGGAGGAGCAGACAGGCTGCTTTGAATGTAATTGCAAACGGTGAATGAAAACCTCCATATGTTGCTCATAACTCCTCGCCAAAATGTATTTCATAATCACGAGGAAAGCGTTCTGTAATACAATTTCCATATATTACATCGGACTTACAGGTAGACTTTGTGAAACCTGGTCCCCCACAGCTTTAGTTCAGACTCATTTACGTCAAATAAAAGACAGGACAGGATCCTTCACCGGCTCACCGAGCGTCAACCGGGGGGGGTGTCTGCTCTGTCTTTGCTCTGTCTTTTTGGGCCGGTTGATGCGAGACGTTCCAGCAAAAACATTCCCCGAAGCCAGCTCTGAACCCGTCGGGGGCCGTTTTGGATTCGTAGAAGGACAGTTCACCTCCTTGCTGAAGGTTAGATAGTATTTCACATATTTTGTTGTCTTTGTGTTAAATACGTGGCTGCAGCCGGAGGACTGTTAGCTATGCTTTTTAATTTTTGTACCAACTTCCTTCATTTTCTGCCTGTGTTGTTTCAAGATTCAGAAAAAGTCTTGAAAAATGTTAATTTCTAAACTAAACTAAATTAAACAGAGATTTTTTTAAATCACTTGACTTAAAAAATAAGACTATTACATCTAAATGAAATGCTTATTGAACTGAGTATCAGCTCATCTGATATTTAATATTTATTTCATTCAATGTAAAACAATGTCAGTGTTTAAGACTTGATATTTAGAGATATAAAAAACACTGCTCTGGATTTTACGCTGCAAAGTTTTCCCAGATAATTTTTTCAATCCCACTTTGGGAGGAAACCACTTAAAATATCCCGTAAGTGTCCGATGTAAAATGCCTGACTCAAGCTGTAATCAGATCGCTGAGAGCCTGTAAACTCGGCAACAGATGAACACAAGTGTGCAGACATCAAACACACACACACACACAGACACACACACACTCACTCACAGAAATGCTCATTATACACACAGGCATATTTGCACAGTAACACACGTCCCAGCTGCTTTCGTACACAACCTGCAGAAACAAACAACTGCATGCAAACATCGGGCAGCCAGAGTCGGAGACATGTACGGCGGTGGCCGTTTGTATGCATGTGAGTGGACTCGTTCACACAAACAATCCCTCAATGGGTGCACCCCACCCACCCACCCACCCACCCACCCACACACACACACACACACACACACACACACCGGGAGAGGACAATCGTTTTATCACTCAGTAGAAGTGTTTTTTTATAAGCTAAACCACCCAGATATATACCTCTCTGGTTCTCTCTCTCCCTACACCCCCCACACCCCCCTCTCTTTATTCCTCTCCCATCTCCAGTAGAAGTGAAATTACTCTCCAGCCAGGCAGTGAGGTCAGAGTGTCTGGCCTCTGTTATTTGTCTTCTCCTCCACAACAATGTGTGTGTGTGTGTAAGTAAAGCAAGGGACGGTAGAGAGAGAGAGAGAGAGAGAGAGAGACTCCCACCTCCCACCAGCACGGCAGAATTACACTGATTTCGTCTCATTTTCGGATTCATAAATGAGGCTCTGAGGCTGTTGTTTTAGTCGGAGTTTAGACAGATGAGCCGCGAACCTTCTAGGAAATAATTAGGAAGTAATTAGGAAAACACGGACCCATAAAATAACCTTGTAAACACTTGGTGGCTGTTCATTAAAACACCCCCCCCCAGAAAAAAAAAATAAATAAAAACATCAGTCCCTGAATAAGTCAGCCTCGTAGTTTCAAAACTCACTGGAGTTACATTCTCTACATTTGTTTCCAGCATCTGGTTTTAATTTGACATTTTCAATTAACATATAAACATCTGAGTGGACGCAGCATTAATTCCTAAATATTTAGGAGGCATAATATTCTATATTCTGTTCTATAATATATCTCTGGAATGAGCAGAGAAACTGTGATAAAGTTTGAAGGACACCCTGATTTCTGTGCACCTCCCAGACCAAAAGGCTCCTTCCCTGAAATCCCTGCCTGTCATTACAGGAGCGACCAGCGGCTGAGGGGCCTCCTCGCTTTATGCCGGGGTCCTGATGTGAAGTCAGGATGCCGAGCCGGAGAGGGTTGATGACCTCGGCCGTGACGACCACTAGAGACAAAGTCAATCCTTAAAAACCAAACCAAACCAAACCAAAACCAAACCAAACCAAAAACACGGATGCCGCCTGAGACCGATCTTGACTTACATCTGCCGCCATCTGGCTGCTGTAAAAGCCTCAACGTCGTACTGTTTTAGCATGGTGATCCCCCCCCCCCGAGCTCTTAACACATCACTATCCATCAGTTAATGCTCTCAGGTGCACACGGCGCTCGGCGCTCCGCAAGCAAGCGTCTCTCTAACACCACGATTGTGGGTTTGTGCAGATGATGTGCACCTTGGTGTGTGTTATTCTGAGCGTGTGCTGACAGCATTTTTATGCTCACGTATGTGGGTATGCGAAAAGCCTTCACCTTGTATCCAAAAGCGATACAACCATTTTTATCACTTTAAGAAATCCGTAAGAGCCCCATTCTGCCGCCGCTCTCAGCCTTCATGTTACGGTGGCTGATTAAAGCACTCAGCCCCTCCCGCATCGTTTACCCCGAGCTCCCTCCCTCATGGGCCATATTTCCTCATAACGGCCGGTGCATCACGTCGGCGGGGGGCGGGGTCTAAGCACGTGCGGAGGTGTCATCCCACAACCTTACGAACCACCGTTGTGAACGGCTGGCGGCTCGGGTACCTCGGCATGGGGGGGGGGGCTGGATCGCTTATGCCAGCCCCAGGTTTTCGAATGAGACTAAACCTCCTTCAGAGACGCGGCGTCTCAGCAGCAGACACACGTGGCGTCGTGATGTGTATGGGGGGTTCGGTGACACTGATTGCACCGGAGAACTAGCAGATTCGTTTTTGTTTTGTTTTTTTTTTCAAAAGGCTGCTTCAGGACCATCTCACTGAGTTAGAATGGAGACGACAAACGAAGCCTCCGCCACCTCCGTCAAAGTCAGAGCAGACTCGATACTTCTGCTCCGACGGCAGAACGGCATCCGGGTGGCGGTGGTGCTCAGTCTGACTGGATACGAGTCCGTTTTATCCAGCCGTCGGCAACTGCTACCGGGAAACAAGGGGCCCGATTGTTACAGAAGCAGATAATCGTTGGCCCCAGAGGGAGATTCCCAACGCTCCCATTGACACTCTGACCCTTTTGTACAAAAAGCAACAGGCACAATGAAACAAAATTTACTCGTGAACCATCTTTTTTTTGCTCTCTCCTGAACAAGCTATATTTATAGACTCAGCATGTTGAGAGAGAAGAAAAACAATGTATGTGCATTTTTTTTTCTATTCGAAAACATAAACTTAATAACTGACTTCTCATAGTTTACAAGTAACTGGGAACTCCTCGTTATCTGGAAGCCAAATGCCTTAATGGCGAAGTGCCGAGCACGAATTGAAAATTCTAAATGTGTGATTAGTGTCAAAGAGAAGAACGGTGTTTAGTTGTGATTTATTAGCTGGGTTTTGTAAATACATAAACATGGATGGTACTGGCAAAACAAAGACAGGAAACAAGGCAAACCACCAGATAATTTGCCCTAAAGGGGGCATGTAGAGGGAGAAAGAAAGAGGCCCTTGAATTGACCCTTAGGAACTCCACGGGTCCGAGGAGAACTAGAAGGTACTCAAGACGTATGTGTGAATCTCCTGGAAAAACACCACCGGCAACCACTGAGCTACGAGCGATCCAGGAAGCCCATCAGTAATTCCACCTACTTCCTTACTGCAGATACTCATTTCCCCCGCGCCCCCCCCATCCCCACGGGACACCCTAAGCCTCTTCAGTGAATGTTGCATTTCACTGTACACACACAAAGCCTCTGAGAAATCTCTCTTATTTAATCACAACCGAACAGTTAATTTTTTTCTTTTTTTGCTTTGTTGCACCAATTATACCCGAGGAACAAAAAAGAAAAGAAGAAAAAAATGCAGGACTGGCTTATGTTGGCGTGAAATCTTGCAAGTTTTTAGGAAAGTGATCTGACACCATGATGAAAAAAAAAAAAGAAAACAACAAACCAAACTGAGATTGTGTTTTGTTCCAGGCACTGATGCTCATTTCACAAAACGTTAGGGCACCGTCTCAGGTTGTAAGGATTGTTCCATTGCTAAAACACTGCAGCTTCAATTACGGCACCATCTGTCTTTCACTGCCGATTCTTGGGCGTCAAATCAGGCCCTGACACGCTCAGAGGAGTGTGACGGTGCTCGGCGATCAGCCGACGCGCCGTCATATCAGCCGCCAAGCGCGGGATGTGGCGTGCAAATGTCAGATCGCTCTAACCTGCTGCTCTCCCAGCTCCCTCTTCAGCCGGTTCTGCCACTGCAGCGCCTGCATCACGATCGCCTCCCATCGTCTCTCCAGGTTGATCGACAGCAGCTGCAGGGCCTCCCGGTGCTGCTCTGCCTCCGGGCCGACCTCCGCCATGGGGCCCGACTGTCCCAGTGGTGGGGATTGGAGAGACGGTTGTCAGAATTACAATGGTAATTATCATACTAATCATAAATTCACAGTTTTAAGAATGTACATTGATATAATTTTTCTCTCAAACAAACTCTCACTAACAAACTCAATAAACTCATTTCATTCATATCCATTAGAAAGTGGTTCATCTGTTTGTTTTCAGCTGGTGCCGGTTAGAATGATTTTTGTTTGGATCATGACCGGGGGGGGGGGGGGGGGTGTCAAGCCTTTTAAGCTGGTGAGGTTTATCATCGGCGTTGAAGCCAGAGTCGAGTCATCAGGCTTTGATTTTGTGATTTGTGTGTTGTTTTTTTTTTAATACACACCTGGCTCTGCTGCAGAAGCTTCTGGCACAGTTTGAGAACGGAGGCGACCCCCCGGCGTCGGGCTTGCACCTCTGAACACAGAGACTGGTGGGAGACAAGGGGGTGGGGGGGGTGTCAGCAGAGCGCAGCAAAACATTATGATCAGAATTCAAACAGGACGACAGTTCCACTGGTTTTAAGATAAATGGAATGTTCTCTGGTGTCTGGAAGCAGTTTCTCACACAGAAACTTAAACCTGCATCAAAATATTAAATAATAAATAAGGCATCACAGTCCTGAGAAATAAAGCTGGAAATTAAAGGGAAATTCTACTTAATTACAGATTGTGTTTTTTGCTCATATTTTTACTTTATTTTGCTGTATTTCCTATCAGTTCTGGTAACGATGTGCTCAACTAGTTAATAGCTTAGATCTGGGACGTCTACTATAAGAAAACCTAAGGGTAAGAAACACAAGAAGTCGGAACGTACGTCTCTGAGCCATTAAAGATACCATCTGTGTCGGAACCGCCCAGATTCTGAACGTCCTGGACTCTGCCTGCGTGTTCGCAGAGCTCCGCAATTCATTCTCATTATTACCGATGGGACAAAATCGGAATTATTTTTTAAACAATAGTAAAAACAAAAAACAAAAAACAAAACAACAACAAGTATAAACAAGCGCCACATTAGTTTTTTTTATTTACTCTTCTCTGTTTTCGGCTCAGTTTTGTTAAATTCAGGTCATTCAAAGCGGTTGATTAGCATACAGTCAAACTCAGCACACAGATCCTTCATCAGCAGTAACAGCGCATAAAATAAATGACAACAGCCAATACACCCCCCCCCCCACCCCCACCCGCAGCCAGTCCTGTCTAATAAATGCAAAAAAAAGAGAAAAAAAAGAAAAGAAACACAAGGATTGGCAGTGCCTATTATAAATCACTATATGCTGATGAGTTTCCACACGCAAAGGTCAGCGAGTGTGTGTGTGTGTTTGCATGTTTGACTGTTTACACATGCATGTGTGGGTGTGTGTGAGCAAACATATGCATGTATTTCTGTGCGTGTGTGCGTGCCACCGAGAATAGAGGGGACAGCCTTTCTCTTCTGCAGCAGGGACCAAACACGTCCAAGCCCCAAACTATTTATGCTAATCCTGCCCGCTCGCTGAAAAGCACTTCCTTTACATTTTCTTTACATTTTTCCAATAAATATTAAACACTATTACAATGAAATGGGATTCTCTGTCTCTCGCCCCCCTCTTGCATTCACACACGCGCACACACACACCCACACACTCTCTCTCGCTCTCACTCTCTCCCTGCCTCTTCCTCACACACACTCAACTCCTCTTCTCCTGTCTCTCATCCCCTCTTCCTTGCTCTCCTCAGTTTAGCATATTTGCGGCTCGCCTTGTTGTCTAAACAGGAGACGGGGATGCAGAAGACAGCAGCCGGGATCAAGAGGACAAGCCGGGTGTGCGTTCGCGGGGCTGCGGTGAAATTTATTCCAAGCAGGAGGTGTGTATTACGCTGAGAGGAGGAGAGGCTCCAAACAACAACAAAACGACTGAGTGATCCTCACTCTGCAGCAAATAACTGCAGCAGACAGTGCAGGGGGGGGGCAGGAAGATGAATTTAACTAGATTGAAGCTGCCGCAATAACTCAGCGCGTTAAGAGCCAGAGGATGACGGCCTTAAAAGTCTGAAAGTCTGCTCTACAAAGTCCAGGTCAACAACAGGAAGGTCTAAACACAGCGGCTGAGAAATGTCGCTACACGAATGTCTCATCGGTTTTATGGGAAACGCAACGCTGCCACCGCGAAGAAGTTACGGGACCTGTTTTTTATTTCTTGCAGGGACCTGATTTCGTCCACTTCCACGGTCAGAAAAGGTGGCAACCAACGGTATTTCCACTGGGTTTTTTTTTTCCAGGTGTCCGCCCCACGCGTGTCTGATTCATCATGGAGCTGATTTGCTTTCTGCTTAAATGTGGCCGAAAATGTCTTTTGGTTTTAAGTTTTAAGTTTTTTAAGTTTATTTTCTCCCGGCCGAACGCACAACCGACATTTAGTTCCATGTTGTGGCTTGAGTGCCACAGAAACACTAACAGGGCGCAGTGCATCCGGTACAGAAACGCTGACGGAGCTCGGACGCTGCTGCCGAGCCTCTGACATGCCGCGCCCGTCGGAGTGCGGAGTGGTTATATAGGCCGGGTGATGTGCTTAACGCCCATTTTCTCGTACTTGGATCAAAGACGGAGGATGTCGTCTTCCTCCGTCGGAGCCAGAAAAACTGGCAACACAAAAACGGCAAATGTCAAATATAAATCTGGATTAGACTGATCTAGCTGTACAGGTTGTTTTAAGTCAATTCATATGTTAAGTCATAACATAATAACAAATATGCAACAATCTATGAACAATCCACAGATTTCTCATAGTGAACTGCTTGCACAGCCTCCCTGTTGACTGAAAACGATGTCGGAGGGACGGACACGTCAATTGACACCGACTGTAAATGCCCCAATCCAGACAAGAAACCAGTTAATGGCTGGTTATAAGTAGACTTTCTCTACCAGCTGTAGTGGTGAAACGTCTTACTGACCAGGTCCTGTTTTGCAGGAGCATGACAACATTGACAACATAATACAACCTCATTTGTAACAGGTTTGTGTTATTCCAATAATGTACGAAAAATCCGTTCCAAAACAACCAAACGTTCGGCTTTGCGGGGTTTTTTCCAAGGGAGTTACTGCATTCAGAACACCAATAGGCCTCAAGGAAACACACAGCAAGTGCTTCTGAGAACCAGCGGCTGCTCGCATGGCTTTGTTGGAGGGAAAACTCCACGAGGGCAAGAAGAGAAGTCGCATCGAAAGCAGTTTTTGTCTTTTTGTCTCGATGAAAGAGAGCATTTTAAAACACTAAATTTCAGCGGATAGGACCAGAATAAATACCGATAAAGATCGTCTTTTATCGTCATTATATCAGCGTTAGGATTGAAGTTTGTTCGGCTTCAGACAGAAAAAGTCTTTTTTCTGAGAGCTTATTTTTAGACAGAGATGAGAAACAGAGAATCCTAAGTCTCTATTGGTTCTGCACTGCTGGTTTTTATGCACTGATCCCTTTTTCTTTCCTTCCCTCCCCTTGCTCCTTCCATCTCTCTCTCTCTCTTTCTGGCCAGTCGAGCCTGGCTGGGCCCATATTGACTCAGAGGGGCTCTACAGACACAGTCGGACAAATATTTGCTAAAAAGCTTTCCTTCCAAAATACATGGAAAGCTGTGGAGTGGCTGCGAGGAAGAGAAAGAGATTGAGGGAGCAGAGGGAGGACGACGGACAGAAAAAAAACAAAAATCAACCCAAAACTAGTCCGAGACAGGTCGAAGCGGAGGAGCAGGAAAAGTAGTGAGAACAGAGAGAAGGAAGGGGAGATAAAGATTAAAGTGACTTGAAAAGAAACAGTGAGATGCCACTTGGAAAGGAAAGACAAAGCCACAGACAACAAGAGAGACAGGAAATGAAAAAGATCAAACACAGACGACACTGATTTATTCCCATGTGAAACTGGGAAATCCCAGCGACGATCTGACTGCGATTCCTAAAAACGTCCAAAGCCGCGTCCCCTTTGTGCAGACGCTCTGTCGACCCTTTGGCCTGTGACCTCTCGGGGCCAGAAAGACGTGGAAGACTCGCTCCGGTTTGGGACTGAGCTTTGGAGCCTTTTAGTGCCGGCGTGGTTCAAGTTCACGCTGACTTTTTAAAGCCAAACCAAGTAGTGTAAATGTGAAAGCATATGATTGACAGACAGCTCATTGATTCGAGAGGTGCTGCGGGGAAAGAAAAGTGCTGTTAAGTGAGGATGTTTCAAAAATATTGTCACCAATAGTTATTATTCATCAATTTACTTCATACAAAGTGGAGTAAAAAAACTAAGTTGATTCAGTATTTGTTGCGGCCTGTACGTAGTTTTTCAAGGTTCATTGCAGGTAGGTTGTTCTAAGGATCCTGGAGAACCTGCCTCGGTTCTTCTGTGGATTTAGTCCGTCCCAGTGTCCTCTGTCTCCTCATGTGATCCCATAATAACTCCATGACTCTGAGACCAGGTCTCTGTGGGGTCCAGAACCATCTGCTTCCTTGGTCTTCCGGTGTCTGAGGACGGTTCTTCATGAGTCTGTCTGGATGTTTGGACTCACTGTCCTGCTGCAGGACGAATCTGGGACCAATCAAACGTAACGGGTCTCCCTGTCACTCTATGCCGCGGGTCTCTATGTCACTTATAAAGATCCCTTATAGGATGACTCCCTGGCCAGTTTGGTCTGCATCAGAATGCCACTGACAGCTTTCCTGCATTCATACATGAACCAACCCAAACGGGTAAATGCGCCAGTCTGTTTAAACAAGAACCAGGCCGGTCAAGTGTAAGTCTAAGTATTCTGGGGACTTGTTTATGGATTGCAAGGCGAAGTGGTTGGTGAAATACCTTAATGCCAGTTTTGTATGAGCCCGCTGTGTTCAAAAAGGAGCTGAATTCGAAAGTGTAGCTCCTGATTTACCCCAAACCTCACACATCAACTTGGGTAGGGACCAAAAAAACGTTAGACTGTTGATATGAATTGCAAAAAAATTCCTTGAAACAGTGTTTGGCTCGTTCTTAAAGACAAAGAGGAGCTCAGACATGCAGGAAGAGCTCGGAGTAAAAACACTGCTCCTTCATGTTGAGAGCATCCGATCAGGAATCTTCCCGATCCTCCTGCGACAGTGCAAGGATGCACCGGAGGGATTACATACCCCATCCGGCCCGAGGATGCCATGGATCTTGCTAGATCGCTGGAGAACAGGGCTTGGAAGAAGACCGTCTGGGCTACCTCCCTGAGCCGGACGGCCGCCAAAACGAGCAGCCGAAACTGGGGGGGGCGGCTTCTTTGCTCTCAGCCTAACAAACCAGGGGTTGTTTGGGTTGTTGTCTATAAAAGAGGCTTAACAGGAGCCAAACGAACTCCGAGGACACTGATGAGAACCCTCTTTTCTCTCAGGGGGTACCGTTGTTTCTGTCTTCTTTGTAGATCCTTCTACGTGTTCAAGGTCGACCAACAGGAGAAAGAAGGAAAAAAAAGCGATGTCTTTATCCCCTCATTTGTTTTCTCTCTCTCCCTCCCTCCCTCTCTCCGTTAATGTATTTCTGTGTCTGTCACTCAACCCTCTTTCAGTAAGGGTGACCGAATCAGGATAAACAAAACGAAGAGGATCTGCTCTCCTCTTTCTCTAATTCCCCCTTCACCCCGTCATTCTTTCTCCTTCTTGTCTCTCTCAAGCTCGATCTCTTTCACTCTCTACCCCCCCCACTACACACCCCCTCTATCTCCCTCATTCTTAAATCTCCCTCTCCTAAAAACAAAATCCTCTTAACTCTCCTCCACCTCCTCATCTCCACAATCTAATTACCGAGACCTGCCGTGAAGAGAGGGATGCAGAGAGTGATGGAGGGAGGGAGGGAGAGGGAGAAGGAGGGAGAGAGAGAGAGAGAGAGAGGGAGGCAGGGAGGAAGGAGAAGACGGATATAGGAGAGTGGAGGTTGTTGATCTGTTTGCTATGTGTGTGTTTTGTCATGACAGTAAAGCACTTTGAAAGAGAGAGAGAGTCACAAGACTATGATTGGGTAACATTTGATTTTTTTTGTTTTTTTTGTTAGTGTCAATGTTCCTGAGTTCAAACACAATTTGGTGACGTTGAACCAAAACCCTTTTGTCTTTTCACTAAAATATCAAATATCAAGTGCAAACCACAAGCAGCTATGCAACAATTCAAAACCTGAATGAAATAAAGCAGGAACTACCCATTTAATGAATACAAGACAATGGATCGGAGAGGTTATTCAAAACCATCTTTTAGGGGCCGGTGATACACATTTCACTCGGTTCCAACAAAGTACTGAGGTTTGACAAAGGCTTAGAAAATTACAAGAAAATCCGACGGATTTTTTTTTTCTTTTTTTGACCCGACGTCCCGAGGCTGCGTTCAGACAAGCGATTTGCTCTGCGAGGTAAAATTCGACCCCCTCGCTGATTTCAATGAAGCCCCAGCGAGCGTAGGCTGGACGCTCCAGCAAAAAATTCGAACCCAGTTGCTGCGTTGGCCAGTCAAATACATGCAGGCCGCACGTTGCTGGTAGAAAACTTAAACTTAAACATTGATGGCATATTTCTACAGTTTACCTGGTCAAAATGAAATGGTTGCTGCCGTGATAACTTTCCTGCTGCATCATGGTTTAATAAAGTGCTTCCCAGCGTTTTGAGGCCTTCACACTGGTGGATACGTCACATGAACAGGATCGTTCCCGGATCACGGCAACACGGCCCAACCAGTGAAACCCTAACTGGTGTTTTAATGCAGACAATGAAAATATACAAGTTTAAAGTGAGGGAAAGATTAAAAAAGAAAAGAAAGACGGGACAAAGGAAAAGAAATAAGGAGAAAAAGTGGTAGAAACAGAGAAACACAAAGATAGCGAATGACAGTGACCAAGAAACAGAAGAAAAGGGCAGAGAAAGAACGTGAAAGAAAGAAAGAAAGAAATGAGAGGGAGAAAGATGTGAACTGGCAAGACAGAAAAAGAAAAACAACCAGGAGGAGAGACAAGGAAGAAAGAAAGACAAGGACAAACGGAGAGAGAGAAATGAGGAGGGGGGGGGTTGGCTGCTTGCACGGTGACCCAGTGGATATTTCAATCAATTACCATTAATTAGAAATCTCTGATTAATTCTATTTGTTGATTAAGTCAATTAAAACCACAAGCACTCGTTATCGCACGACGAGCCTAATGAATTCCTGTCGACAATTTGCTCCCACACACATATTCCCTCCGCCGCTGCTAATACCGCCTACAGCTACCCCAAACTTTGTCGTTTGCATACTCTTCCACACCCCCCCTTCTCTTCTTGTCCGACATTTCTTCCTTCCTCCCTGCACTGTTTCCACCCTTCCCCTCTCCCCTCCATTTCACTCCCCTTCGCTTTTAATTCCTCCACTCGTCGTCTCCCAGTTAACTCGATTCTTTTTTTTTTGTTTCCCCTTTTTAATTTTCTTCTGTCCGTCTGGCTGAACGTATGGAAAACACGAGCGTTACAGCAAGGTCTTCTCCTGCAGCCGAGACGTTTGTTCGGGACCTCCATGACGTCTTGGAGGGAGGGGGCTGTTCTCAAAGTTCCCCCTCTTTAAGAGTATGGCAAAAGAAAACGATCTTGACCCCTAATCTCAGGGCTAGGGATTCCCAAACTGGGGTGGGGGATTTGTCCATAGACCTTTTGCATTGGTTCTACCAACGCCTCACGTACTGCCTCCTAAGATTTTAAGTCTTGTTCTGGAGTGGAACTTTTTGCCACCAGTAAAAAACTGGCATGGGCCATGAAATTTAAAGGGGGAAAAAAATCCAGGGTTGTTGGGAATTCTTTTCATTTTTCCGTTTAATACTCTACATTGGTAATTAGCTGCTGCATGTAGAGCGTGGAGCTACTCAGAAATACCATCAATTTCTTTTTGTGTTTTTTTGTGTAAAAGTTGTGGTGTTCCATGTAAAATAAAAAATTGCCATCTTGATTTGTTTAGTTGTATTTTCTTGCCTATAAATGCCTACATTTATATTTCTACCAAAACACACCACAAATATCTGTATATGATCAGAGGACCATCATGTAGCGACGGTGCAAAATGGGGACAAAAACAACATTTTACTGTAGTTTCTATTTCTGCTGGAGATGTTTGGGGTTTTAACCTCACAGTTCCCATCATGCTTTGGGTGAACCTGAAGTAAGCGGAGCAAACAGAAAGTGTGGGCTGTCAGTGTCACCTGGAGCCCGGTTCGCTTCGAGGGCGTTACTGTGCATTTGGTGATTCCACAACTTGAAAAGTCAAGCTTCATTGGCTGCCAGCAGTTCTTGGTTTGCACTGTAACCATGGATACTGGCTTCTGCTTCTGCCTCACCATCACGCTTGCTTTGCCATATCACAGGGAAGCGTTGATGTAAACTGTAAACACTGACATTTTAACATTAGTTGTTCATTTTTATTTTTTTTTAAATCCAAAGCTGTTTCTGCTTCTCTGGTTTTAATCTCACGGTTTCATATCCTTCAGTCTTCATTCTCAGTCTCATATAATGAGCCTTTGTGTCTGGGACAGATTAACACAACACACACACACCAAGTGCTGCCACTGCAGGATACTTGTGAGGACACTGTCCTGTCTCAGATTGCCCCCCCCCCAATGATTATCCCAACCATAACCCAGTCATTTCAGTTCTAACCTTAACCCCAAAAACCAAGTCTTTATCTGGTGGTAAACACTGAACCTTGAGAGAAATTGTGCAAGTCCCCACAACCTGACTGTGTTAACATTTGTTGTCCTCACAAAATAATGAATACACATCTCAGTCACACATACACACACACACACACACACAAGGGAAATCTGAGTCATTTCTATGACAGCACAACAACAGTCAGACAGAAACACAGCTTGTTGAGGTAGTTCCTCACAAACACACACAAACACGCAAACAAAATGCACTGTCCAAAACCCTGCTAATAGTGTCGACAATGCAAACACACACACACACACACACACATTTAGAGTTGTCTGTCATTCCCACAGCGCACACACACACACACACACACACACACACACACACAGCTTGTTTCAGTCGTTCTCACAAGAAAACAGTACAAAACAAAACCCTCACATCTTGTTTAGCTGTTCCTACAACACAGCCAACGTCCTTCACTGCTCACACACACTTACACCATCTACCCATAATGCCCCACTTCCCTCTGTACGCCTCAAGTGTCCCCCTCTCTCTCTCTCTTCTGTCTGCTGATAGGAACCAATTAGTCCCCATTGTCCCGTCTCCCAGTAAAAGAGCATTATGGGAATTCCCCCCACTTAACACCTTTGCTTTTCTAAACAGGCACCCAATTAGACACCCAAAGGACAAAGGGACAGAGGACAAGTGGGGGCCTCGAGAAGGCGAGGACGGAGGGAAGGAGGGAAGAGGGATGGAGGGAAGGAGGGAAGGAGGGACGAGGAGTGGAGGGAAGAGGGATGGAGGGAAGGAGAGATGGAGGGAAGAAGGGACAGAGGAAAGTAGGTACGAGGGAAGGAGGGACGAGGGAAGGAGGGACGGAGGGAGGGACGGAGGAAAGTAGGGACGAGGAAAGGAGGGACGGAGGGACGATGGAAGGAGGGATGGAGGGAAGGAGGGACTGAAGGACGGAGGGAAGAGGGACAGAGGGAAGGCGAGGACAGAGGGGAGGAGGGAAGAGGGATGGAGGGAAGGAGGGAGGGAGGGAAGGAGAGATGGAGGGAAGGAGGGACGGAGGAAAAGAGGGACGAGGAACGGAGGGAAGGAGAGACGGAAGGACGGAGGGAAGAGGGACGGAGGGAAGGAGGGATGGAGGGAAGGAAGGATGGAAGGAAGGAGGGATGGAGGAAAGGAAGGACGAGGGACAGAAGGAAGGAGGGACAGAGGGACGGAGGTGTGTGTGTGTGTATGTTTGTGTGAGTGAGTGTGTGTGTTGTCCAAACATTTGTAACCAACGTTTGTAATGATTCATCAGAGCCAGACGAGCTCCATTGTTGTACAGAAACTATTAAAAACACATGAATGAGCCACACTGTTGCACTGGGTGACATGTTTCCTCATCACCATGAAGACACACACACACACAGATTACTGAGCCTTTTTAAATCAAATGAGACAATTTATAGTTATGTTCATAAATATTTGCACAGTGACACAACTTTGTGCACTTCTGCCCCTGTACACCACCACAGTGATTCTGAAACAAACAAATCAAGGTGCGATTGAGATTTGATTCAAGGGGTTTCACAATAATGTTTACGTTAACAGGAACTACAGCCATTTTTATACAGTCTGTCATTTTCAGGGCCTGAGAAGTAATTGGACAACTGACAGTTGATCAGTTTCATGTCCAGCTGTGGCCTGTTCCCTCATCATGTCATGACAAATGAATCAGGTAAAGGTCTGGAGCTGATTCCAGGTGTTGACCTTGCATTGGGGAACTGGCTGTAATTCCTAAACAGTTAATGTAAAATTTTTGTGAAACCCCTTGAATTAAAGATGAAAGTCGGCACCTCAGTCACATCTTGATATGTTCATTTCAAATCCGGTGTGGTTGTGCACAGTGGCAAAACTGCAAAAGTTGTGTCACTGTCCCAATAGATGTTTTTGAACAGTTTACATCTTCAGTAGGAACCAAGGGGCCCCGGAGCTGAGAGCCGCAGACGGAGGAAGGAGGGTCCTTATTTGCCTTATTGATTATTATAAGTTATTAGCCAGAGCCCCCCCGGCAACACTTTAGGGATGAAAGCTACACTCTTAAAATATTCAGCGGCAGTAAACAAACGGGAAGATGCGTGAAGACTGTGTGAGTGAAAGCGCTTACTGTTCTTCACTAATGTGGCAGAGCGAACGCGACTCGCCGAGTTAAAAACGCTGCTATCAATAAAATTCAATCTCCACGTCCACGCGCAATTCTCCTCGTGTTCGTCTTTTTCGGCTCTTTCTCTCGTCCGTCTCCTGCCTCCGTCCTCTCTGGCGGGCATGCTCTCTATCTCTCTCTTTCCCTGTCCGTCTCTTTCTCTTTATGTCCCCCGACCCTCCTCCCCGGTCTCCGGTGTTTTCCGTCCGTCCCGTTTCTTTCCCTCCTCCTCAGTCCTTCCTGCTCTTCCTCTTTCTACATCTGTATTCTCTATCTCCATTTTTCTTACTGCAGAAGTGGTTTTCTCACCCGTCTCTGTTTACCCTCACCCCCAATACACACACACACACACACACACACACACACACACACACACACACACACACACACACACACACACACACACACACACACACACACACACACACACACACACACACAATGATGTCTCCAGGGCCGCTTTCCTATTGGGGGTATTGCAACTGAAATAAAGGTTGAAAGTCTGAGTCAACATCTGGATGTTATGACACAGCTCAGACCGTTTTAACTCAGCGGTTTTGTCTGTCCTCATGTTAGCTACTTAGCAGCAATAAGAACACAGACAGTTCAGTTCAAGTTCGAATCTTCCCCCACTTCTTTACTAAATAAACCATTTATAATCCCAATGGATCATCGGAAAAAACAACTTGTCAACAGTTTAAATTTTCATGCAAATACAAATGAATATGGTTTCCAAGGGATTCTAGCGACATGCAGACAAACTTCTTAAAGGAACAGTCGAACTCCAGATGACCTTATGCACTCGTTGACCTGCTTTGGTGCAAACCGTGGCGAGTGAGGGAAGACATGACGTGGTCATAACTGTGCAAGTTGCCCATTGAGAATGATCACTGTACTTTTTTAAGGCCCAAAAACGATCGATTTTTTGATTACAGCGCTGTTTTCTTTCTTTTTTCCCTCTTAGATTATTTCATCTGAAGCAAATCTAAAGGCCCCCGGGGTGAGAAAGCATCAACAACTTCACAAGAAGAAAAGCTAAATTGGAGAGAAAACACCAAGAGAACATAATTTTGTGTGTTTCTCTTTTATCTTTCTTATCACTTTAATCATCTCACGAGCCTTTAGGTTTATCAGGTTGACAACTGCTGGTCTGGAAATCACCAGGTATTGCGAGGATTTTTTTTCTTCTAATTTTAAAAGTCTATCCTACTGATGTTCAATGCACCGATTTCATCTGTAGATAACACACTGTCGTGCTGAATCATCAACTGTCGTATTAATAGTTGCTGCTTGATGATTGGTGGCGTTCACCCAGCGGCGGAAAACGACGCACACTGACGTTGGGTCCACGTCACCAGGGCGACACCAAGTCAGGTCGGGTCGTGTTGGAGTAAAAGTAAAACATCATGTTGTTATTTGGTTTTGAGAAAATCAAAATGAAGATGACAGCAAATGTCTCCACCATCCTATTCGCGTTCATCCGCCCTGCATTCTTTTCTTTCTTTTCCTTCTCCCATGTCATGTCTCCCTTTCCTCTCGAGCTCCTTCTCCTCTCTCAAAAATTCTCTTCATCTCTTTCTTGGTTTCTTTCTGCTTTTTTAGCTGATTAAATAAGTGTTTTGTCATCTTTCTTTTTCTCTCATCCTCCTACCTCCTCTTGTCTTTTTTTAATCTCTCCTTGTCACTCTTTGCGGCCATCTCTCTCTCTTTCTCTCTGCTTCCTCCTGTTGTCTCAGCTTTCTTCACCTTCTGTCTCAATTCCTTTTTTTATTCACTCTGTCTCTGCTACTTTAGCAGATGAAAGAGCTGAGTGTTTTCTTCTCCTCCTGAGCAGATGAAGATGAAAGTGTGATCTGTTTGTTGGTGCCGTTGCCATGACAATGTCTCACCTGTTTACTCGCCTTCAACCCCTAACGAGCCTCTCTTAACGAGAAAACACCTCTTCAAAACACTGACGACCGAACACACGCGCGCCACACACACCAAAGCAAGATATAAACACAAACACAGCTACAACCAAGAGACACATGCACATACAGATGTGCATAATCAAAAGAGAGACACACACACGCACACACACACACACACAAACACACACACACACGCACGCACACACAAACACACACACACACGCACGCACACACAAACACACACACACACACACACACACACACACACACACACACACACACACACACACACACACACACACACACACTGTGTTCTTGGCAGGGAGTCAGTGGATCTTTAATCCTCATCATGCAGCAGGTATCGATATCAGAGCGGTGCTGTCACCTTCTATTAGCTGCCTGAGAGACACAGGGCTGGGGGGGGGTCATGTACTGTACAATGGGCAGGGGCGTTGTAGTCTGTGGACTACAGTGTGTGAAAGTCACTGTGCACAGGGGTCACCAAAGGTCACAGGTGCATCCAGAGCGGCAGACGCGCGACATGTTGAGCCATCGGCTATGCAAATGGATGCAGAAAAAAAACAAAAAAAAAACTTCAGGCCTTTGTTCTATAGTCCTGTGATGTCTTAAAAGAAAAAGAGGAAGCTCACGGATCGAGGAAATGTGGAATATCTGAGCAGAAACCCGAGTCCCCTGTTGGACCGAGTCAGAGAAATCTGTCGGAATCTTGGGTCATCCATCCGAAAATGGCGACTCCCAGTGCCAACGCCCACAGCGTCGGAAATTTAAAGCTGCGAGCCGCTACTGAGTCCACAGCATGGGTATGGGAGCATGCGACAAGGGCGGGTTAAGAGCTCCTGAACAGGTAGACAGTTGGGGGGGTTGGCTTGTACATAAACAAATAAACATGGGAAGAAAAGATCTTCACATGCAATTGGTTCCTGCAGTAAGAGCTAGGATATGAGTGCATATAAAAAGACTTGAGACCAAGAGAAGGATCCACCGCATCAGGTGAGAAAGTCACCTCCGACGACGTGGCGATTTTTGGAGGCTGCCCCGCTTCACCTGTTCTCTCTCAGGTGGCGTATGCCCCCCCCCCAATAACGAGGGGGGGGGGCATGGCTCACACTCTCTGTTCTCTTCCTTTTTTTAGATCGTGTCCAGGTAGGAGAAGCAATAAATAGAAACGACTGGGGGGGGGGGGGTCATGTGTTACAAATGACAGGGGGCTGGAGGGCAAAGAGCATGATTGGAGGGGCGCGGGGGATGAGGGGGCCCTGGGTAACAAACAGTAGGGGAGGGCGGGTTCATCTACTGTCGACAGCAGGGGGGGAGAGGGAGGCAGCCGAGGAGATAACGAGGAGGAGGGAAGGAAGAAGGTGCGACAGGAACTGCGGACGGAGAGGGAAAGACGGAGAGACATGAGGAGCAAGGGAGAGAGAAAGAGAGAGAGAGAGGACAGAGAGAGAACAGGGGGAAAGGGGGAAAGGGGGAAAGAACTGAGCGAGACAGATAAAGCAGAGAAAGACAGAGCCAGACAAAGGGACGGACGGATAAAGAGACGGGAGGCCAGTTTATGGAGCTTCACTTCAGAGGAACCAGCTAAATGCTCACACTGATACCCGCTATCTATGCTAGCATCTGTGTGAGTGCGTGTCGGTGTTCTGAGAGGTTTGCCTCCTAACAGTGTGTGTCCGTCAGACTGAAGGAAAGAAGGAAAGAAAGAGAAAGAAAGAAAGAAAGAAAGAAAGAAAGAAAGAAAGAAAAAGATAATGTTATCAGGACAAAAAAAGATTTTTACCTTTTGTTTCTGTTTTATAACAAAGTCCTCATATGGATTTCCTAAACCCTAATTTTTAAATTGATTTTTAAAACTTTGTCTCCCAATCAAGTTCTAGTTTTTTTTTTCAATGTTACTGTTTTTTTTAATACAGGAAAATAATTTATCAATAATGTGATCATGAGATCACCAACGTAAAAAAACAAAACAAAACAAAACATCAGAACTGGGCTGTCATATTTATGGAAAAAAACAAACAATAAACTGAGCTGTTAACTGTCTCATAAGGAGAAAAATGTGTATATTTAATGAAAGTTTCCATTAGATCTTTGTAAATATTTGGTCTCTGTGACATTTCATCCAAACACCCGTTCACTGGCTCAGAGAAGAGAAAATGATGTTAAACGACTACAATACATAAATGTTCCAGAGAACTCTGTAAGTTAAACCCCAACCATCACTCAGACGCATGAAATTTTCCTTTTGCTTTATTTTTAAAGGATTCTTGAAATCCAAACGGTGTGAGCCTGTTTGTGAGTGTGTGTGTGAGTGTGAGTGAGTGAGAGGGAGAGAGGGAAGATGTAATTGGAAGGGGGCTGCCACTGATGTGCGTCTGTACTTTCGTCGGCGAGGTGTTGCTCAGATGTCCACGGTGATAATGCGAAATTCCGACAATTAGATGAAGCGGGAAGATGCTCAAAGTGCCGGCAACAGGCAACACTTAACCTTCTAGAAAGAACTGTCAGTGCGCGTGAGATTCATTTTCATTTTAGACCTGAACACACTCCGGAGCAGGTGTGTATTTGTGTGTGTGTGTGTGTGTGTGTGTGTGTGTGTGTGTGTGTGTGTGTGTGTATGTGTGTAACGCTTAGTCTATTAATTCTCAGTGTGTTGGGCCCCCAGAGCGTCTCCACCACAATAGCGAGTCATTGGAGGCCCGGGGCCTGCTGGAGGAACGTCTGGCTGGCACCGTAATCTTGAAGGGGCACTAATTCAATTAAGAGCCAGGTTGCAGACAGACAGGTGGAGGAGGTGTGTGTGTGTGTGTGCGTGTGTGTGTGTGGGGCGTCTCCTCTGAGGACCGTCAGAAGGAAATCAAAGACTCTACTCTGCTTTTTTTTTTTTTTTTTTTAAACCAGGATGAACTGGTGAACCTGCCGGTCCATCCACAGCTGTATCGTCTTTTCAACCTCCATATGGAGAAATGGACAAATTTACAGGATTCACACATTGTTAAAACAATTCCTTCCTGAAAAACCGTGCATTTCTGCTGATCTCATAACCCCGTCAGGTGAGGTCACAGGTAGAATCAGAGCGCAGTTCTGGGTTGGCAGAGAAGATGCTGCTCTTTCGTCTCTTCGGCTGTTCTTTAATCTGACATTGATCTGGTTCATGGAAGATCGACTGACAAAAAACATAAACAGAACCAGGAACTTGCCCCGAGTTTATACCCGGTCGAAACTCAAGGTCGACCCCCGGGATTCTCCGGAGCTTTCAAGCCTAGCCATGGTCTGAAGCCCGTTGAGCTGGCATGGAAATAGATCCGATGACAAGCAAGACCAGCGGTTCTTAGGAATTGGCCGACAGGACTCGGACATGGGAAAACCACCGTGCGGACCCTGGTGTCCCTGACAGTCCTTCTTCCTCCCCAATAAAATGGAGACACAGAATGAGACCGAGACCAGTTCTCACGGGGGATCGTTGTTCCCGCCGCAGAAAGTGGTTCCAATGAAAACCGTGGTGACATCAAACACCAGAGACAAATACCTAAGAAAAAAAATAGGAAACCTGGGGGGACCCGTCTGAGACGCCTGTGTGGGGGAAACCTCTGACGGAGACTAATGAGGTTGTGTTTTGACCAACACTTTATCACTTTAGCGCAGATACTCCAGTGTGTCTTTCTGAAACTGTACAATGCTTTGTCTGCGTGCATGTGTGTTTTATAGGCGCATGTGTGCGTGTGACCCCCGCGACCCCTCGCTGCTCCCTCCTACCGCCGTGCAGCAATAAGCTGCGGCGCCGACATCAAACCCATTCCACGGGTTCAAGCCACCTAAAAGCAGAGTGAGCGGCGGCTGAAATGGCGTCGACCCCCCCCCCCCCCCAAAAAAAAAAAAATGGAGTCCCCTTCACTCCGCTCAAGCCTCGCTCTCCCGCTCTCTCGCTCTCCCGTTCCATACAAATGACTGCTATCAATATTTCCAATCTTCATTTCTCCAGAAGCCCACGGCCTCGTTCTGCCAGAAATCAATGGCTTCCCACTGAGAGCTGTGACAAGGATCAGAAGTGAGAGCCGCTCGACACACTTTCTTTCAGATAAAGTCTCATTTCTGTGGAGTTTCATCACTCAGGCAGCGTGTGTGTGTGTGTGTGTGTGTGTGTGTGTGTGTGTACAAATGTTTGTGTTAGTGTGCACTGATGCGTACATGCTGTGTTCACATTAATTCTGACCAATTTACAGCTTGACTCCTTCATGAATTCTTCCCCATCTGATTACCCTGATGTGAGATGAAAATACCGTCACGTTGAACAGAAGCGATTGATTTTTATGGGGAGGCGAGAGATTTCGGTGACGTTTCGTCCAACGTGAGCGACCTAATGACGGGAATGGGACATAAAAAAAAGGGTTTGTCTTTTTCACTTCCAGCTACAGTCTCGAAGTCACATCTGCGACAGTTTCACATATTTAACGCCTCTAACTGTTAGAACCAAGCATTACAACCAGAGTATTACACCAGTTACACAAATGAACAAAGTAAAAGCATCCACCCACAAGATCGATTAATAAGACACTGATCAGCTGCAATAGCTGTAGATTTTACCTTACTGCCTCTATGACCCGTCTTTCAGTTTTGTGTCCATAATGACCCATTGACTAAAGGCAAATATATGATTCTGCATACGGCATACCTACGGCATACCTACGGCATACCTATGCCGTAGCCCTGTACCCTACGGCATAGTTAAATTTATGAGTTTTACCAAAGAGGTAAGGCCAATTTTTGCTTCTGCATTGAACCTTCACCATTGCTTGACGTACATGTCCTAAAATTTTTTTACTATGCATTGCGTAGACACAGACTGGAACAACCATGATTGGTCGGCTCGGTAGCGTTGCATTTCCGGCTTCTCCTTCGCCGCTGTCATACAGACCATCTCCTCTGAGGTCTTCTTCAGTTTCTGTGTCTGCATCAAAGAAACTAAACATGGTGGCATATAAATGTCACCACCAACTAGTGGTTTGGTGATGTAACTGTAGAGTGACACTAACGCAGACGTATAAATGCTCACAACGGCGAAGGACACTTGTGTAGACTCGATGCAGAAGCATAAATCAAGCGTCACTGTGAATCAGGGACCTTTTAGACCCTACTGAGTGGGAATTATAAACCAGAAGTTGTTTAAGAGGAAGACACCTTACATGAAGAACAATGCTGAAGATGATGAAGACCAGGACCAGAAGAACTAGCCCCTAGCTCTGACCTCTGCCCTGCAGTGGGAACATGTCTGCAGTGGGCGATGTGGAACTCATTCAGCACATGAGCACAGTCCAGGGTCCATCTGGACAACATGGTGTTTATGTCAGGAAAACCACAGCTACAATACCAAAACGTCTCAGTTAAACATACGCGTACTACCAGAATTAATACGATGGCGCATCAGAGAATCGTCACTCGGGACAATCAGTGATGCTGCTGTCTCAAAAACTGAATTTGAACTTTGGTATTTTGTATATGCTCTTAACAGAACAACACAAAATACAATGGGACATGTTACAGAATACATGAAATGCAATGGGAAACAATGTGTACAGCTCATGCTACTTGTTATGATTAGATAAAAAAGATACTGTAAGCCACCAGGGGAGGTGGGTCTAAGGCCCTCACCTGCCTTCCACCTATGTCTTAACTCATTTATTAAAAGTTATTATCATCAGTTATCCCTTTAATGACTTTATTCAATAGGCCACATCAGATGAAAAGGAAATGAGGTGGCAGATGATGTCCAGGAGTCCCACTGCAGAGGTTTCCAGCCAAACGGTGTTTTAACTACCCTCCAGATTAACATCTTTCTAACCAACCCTGAACCATCAAACAGTCCTCTGAAGACACGACCAGACCATGTGTCCTCACTGTCGTCCCTGACCCTTCAGGTCTAAGCCGAAGTAACACCCAGGGATCCTGAACTAAACGGGGCTGTTGGTTATTCCGGGCCTGGACACGAGCGTCAGTACCTTAAATGGGGCTTTTGGAGAAGCTGTGAACGAAAAGAGCGTTTGCAGAGACGGTTGTTCTGGTTATCAACAAATCATACTGACTTGTGTCGTGCGTTCACCTGTTGTTTGCAGCTTTGTGGGGCTAAAGTTCATCATCTTATTTTTCATGATATCTGTGCACCGTCTGTGAAAGTGTGTTTTCATCTGAGTGTTTTACTACAGTCATCTTTATATTTTTATTATACTTTTATATTTATTTATGTGTGTGTGTGTGTGTGTGTGTGTGTGTGAGTGCGTCTGGTTGTCAGTCACACGGCGGGGCTAGGCTAATCAGCGCAGCTAGCTGTTCGCTGTGTGATGTAGGCTGATTAATATCCTGTTAGCGTCCCGTGGCTTTTAGGGCTAACCGCTGCTTCCTCTATACGTCCGTCGCTTCAAAACAGACCTGCTTTTCATCTGGCCTCATTAAGACGATGTATTACTCAACTTAGTGACAACATCACACACACACACACACACACACACACACACACACACACACACACACACACACACACACACACAGAGTGAAGATGTTTTTTTTTTTTTTTAAAGCTTCATGTTGATTTGCCAAAGCTTTTGAAAGTAACAAAAGTCAGTGAGGAAAAGTTAAGTGACACTGTAAATGAATATATCCCTTAAGCAGACACAGATTCTTGACACACACGAACACACACACACACACACACACGCACACACACACACACACACACACACACACACACACACACACACACACACACACACACACACACACACACACACACACACACACGCTCCCTGTAATTATTTACACCGACTTCCTTCCATCTTCTCTTGACCCTTGAAAATTTAATTCTCAGTACACTGCAAATACTGGTTATGTACATTTATAGTGTATAAAGTATTAACTACCTTTATTTGGTATGTATTTGATTCTCATCATGTATATAAAGTGCTCATTATTTTTTTTTAAACTTTCATATGCTTGTGTGTATGTGTGTGTCTACTCTCTACTGAAGCCCTGAATCTCCAGCATTCCGGTGTGAGATGAATGTTTTTCTTAGCTCTAAACCTCACACACACATTAGAGAAAACCATGAACAATGAAGGTCCACTGACTGCAAAAGTTCTGACCTTTCAACCTCAGTTAAGAAAGTAAAAGCACATTAATTTGTAATGATTTGTAATAACAAAGCACATCGGTTCAGTATGAACATGCGTCATGGGACCTTGTGGTCCAATCGTCACTTCTATATTCACTGTTATCCAATTACATTCCTTCAACTTCTGACTTTATTATATGTATTTATATTTATTGAACGTGTTGAATAAAAGTCTATTAAATTTAAGTCTTAAGAACTAAGAACTATTAGAGGTTGGTACAGAAATGTTTCAAAATATTCTTTTGGATTTTATGTTGGAATCTAAAAAAATATATATCTGTTTTGAAGGTGAAATTGAAGTTTTTTTATTCAGCTTGAATTTGCATTGGAGAATCAATTCCCTAAAAAATAAAATGCTGCCCCATAAATGTTTATGTTCAATTCAATTGCAAAACAGTGATAAAAATCAGGGGTCCATGACTAACTTTACGGTTAAATTGACTCATTTTAACCCAAGATTAAACGATACATAGCTTCCTCATCTAGATATCATAGGAATAACCAGCTAAAAAACATTGGCGGTGAGGATTCTGCAACAGTTTGTCAGATACATGTATATACTGAAGAAAAACATCTCTATTATAACACATTACATTTTGTCATGCAAAATATTTGCATATGAACATTTAGACACACTTCTAGGCCGACAAAGAGCTACTGATTGATAAAACCCAATTTATAAACTTTGTGTTTTTATGATGATCTGCAGCTCCTGCAGCCAGACATCTAAGGCTCCCAGAAAAAAAAGAAAAATTTAATTAAAAAAAGCCCCGGTCTTCCTACCTTGAAGCTCTGGAGCTGCTCCGAGGCGTCCTTGTCCTGTCGGAGGCAGGAGTTGAAGATGAGGAGCTCGGTGTCCCGCAGCCACACCTTCAGCTCCTTGATGCGAGCCTCCAGCTGCTCCAGGAGCGAGTTGGTCAGCGGCGAGAGGGCCGAGCGGGGGTTATCCGCGGCGGCGCCTCGACCCACGACCAGCAGAGAGCTCACGCTGGCCCGGCGGCTCCTCTGGGTGGAGCTGGGTCCTGAGTGCTCCGAGAAGATTTTCTGGAGGACGAGAGGGGGGAGGGGAGGAAACGATGAGGTCTCCTCATTTCGTCAATATTCCATCAGGGAAAGTAGTGGATCAATCAATACGTACATTAATCATTTTCTTTCAGAACTGTACCAATAAACAAAAGGGATGTCATGTATAGTATTCATTCCTAAACTGCTTGAGGACAGTGTAAACATTAGCGTGACTTTGAGGTCATTCATTTTACCATTGCTGTTTTTGACATTAGCGAGTCTCGTTTATGGTGGCGGTTCTTCTAAGACACATGTGATGTCATATTTTATGATTCTTAGGTAATATTAAAACATACTTTTGGCCTTAACTGCAACGGCGAGGGCAGAACTATAAAAGCGAATGTCTGTGACTGACTGATGAGTGACAAAGTTACAGCTGAATGCCTTCGTGACTAAGTCCTGACGTTACACCGTTGGTCAGCTGGCCGAGTGTTGGCGTTTTCCCATTCTTCCGGCGTGAGCAGTTCCCATCGCATCATCAGGGGGCGTTCACAGGCAGTACTGCCAACTTAGCACCTTTGTCACTAGATGTAACAACCTTTCAGACCCCTTTAGTGCCTTTTCTTCACAAAAGCACCAAGTAGCAAATCTAGCGACCTTTTAGATGAATCTCAGGGAAATTTCATAAGAGAGTCACCAGTGTTGCCCCACCAGAACAAAGACGGGCTTTCGCTCTCATTCAATTGGTTACGAAGCAGATTTCAGAGACAATTAAACATTATTGGTGATCATAAATTAAGGGAAAAAAAGAAGAGAAATAATAGAGAGAAATTATTTAATTTTGTGTTCATTTGTTCATTGTTGCTGATGCAAGGTTATTCTGTTACTAAAACTATAAATTGCGGTGGTACTTCGAATGCTTTTATATGTTAATATTTTAGATGCTTTCGGTGTTGCTCGTACTGGATTTAGCTTATTCTAAGTTCCAGTTATTTTATCTCCACGTACACTTAGGTACATTTAGTTTTTTTGTGAAATGATATATATCAATATTGCAATATAACATATAACGACTCCCGAGCTCATACTTTTATATAATTATTCATTTCCACGAGGTTGCTAATGTTGCTATTGTAGCTCCGCATTAGCTTCCTGTTGCTAATGCCATTGTCACAACTGTGGTGGAGCCTTTTATCATTGTGTTAACAAGGCTGCTGTCATTGATGAGCAAACCTCCGACACTGTGACTGGCAATTTTTTTCCTTTCACAGGTGCAAACACATCAGCCGCTTCTTTCATAGCTTCTAACAGCTTCACCTACAGAGCTGATATTCACACCTGAGACAAAACATCATTTAGACACAATGTGAACCGAAAGAGCTTGCTCCTTGCTCCTTACTTAGCGAGGAGCAATCACTGTTTCAAATAGGAACCACCAAGAACAACAAGGGCCCGACTCCAAGAGTGTGTGAGTTTGTGTGTGTCTGTGTGTGTTTGTGCATACTAAGCTCTGCAGAGTAATTTTCCAACCCCTGTTGATCACACAGTAAGACCCAGCAAGCGGCTGAGAGAGACTATTTCCCACTTGGATTTAAACAAGTGTGTGTTTGTGGGTTTTTTTTCCCCATGAAAAGTGTTCATCGATATAGAACAAACAAACTTGTTATGTTCTTCTCCTGATGAGCTAAGGGCAGAGCTGCTTGCAAACATTGTTAGCGACGGGGTCTGTACGTCTCAAAGAAAACAGCGCTGCGCAAATGTTTCTTTCAATTTTCTCTGAATTTTTTACTTGTGCGTATTTAGCAGATTTGGGATTTTTACTGTAGTGATCTGATGTGATGCTTCAACAGTCTGAGTCAAATCAAGGGGGAATCCTCCAAAGTTACAGTCTTTTTTAGCAAGAAAATACTGTCCAGGGAAACACAAAGAGGCAATTTCATACCCAAAAGAATGTAAATTTGAGAGATATTAATTTGATTTGGCCAAGCCTGCTGAAGCGTGATGTCTGACAGCGTGCTCTCTCAGAAACCGCCTCGTTCTTTCCCTCTTTAGACGATGCATTTCGAGAGGGAATACCGAGTTCTGTGAAAAGCGGGGTATGAGATTTTAAACATCACAATCTCTGCATTTTGTCAGAGATGAAATGCATCCACTCCTGTGAGATGGTTCGGGTAGCAAAAAAAAGTCCCTGTTAAAAGTCGGAAGTTACTTTAATTCATTTGAGTCTTTGTTTAGCGTTGTGATACCACAATGTACGCTATTTTAGAAACTGATCTTATTCATGCTAAAGGAGCCCATCAGCGTTTAGTGGCAAATGAGTTGTCAATAAATGTAAATTCCTGGTTTCTTCTTCCACTCTCCTTATTGAAATCAAGTTTTTCCTTGACTGCATTTCTTCCACGTAGTTCGCCCTTCATAAATGTCCAGCTTCTCCATAATTATAGCCCCCCCCCCCCCCACCCGATGCAGTTATATTCCTTTCAATCAAGACTTTCTTTTGTCTCTATATCTTTCCAGTCATATTATTCCCTGTCTAACAATCAGTTGCTGGACACAGAGCTCTTATTATCGCTGTGATTCTGTTTTTACAGAGTCTGAATAACATATATTAACGTTAGTTTTTAGACTACAGCTTTGTGGTGTTCTTTTTTTTAGGTCTGTTTAATAATTGATCTGATACCAGTTGAGCATCAGTTCCTTTAACAAACCTTAGTTTCTGCGGCATAGTCCGTAGACTACCTTATGTCTCGTTCTGGTCTCGTATTGCTTTTGAAAAAAAATGAAAGATCAGACGGCGTCACCTTCCTTGTTCTTGCCTGCAACTTTAACAAGCAGCCCATAACAAGAGAAACTTTGAACACTGAGCTGCTCCTGAACGAGCTCTGCATGGGTCCCTGTTTCTGATTTGCATATGTATGTGTTTGGACAAAAGGTATTGAGCCGTTGGTTTAGCAGCGACTCTCCCTCCTGAGTGGAAGCGCTATTTTAGCTGAACTCTGGCAGGTAAAACCGGCCCATTAGGCGGCGGAGAGGGGGATAATAGGACCCCCTGATCGGTGAAATGTGCAGTTAGCTTTGTTCTCTGAAGAAGCAGCAGTGATTATGAGTCTATGGTTAGTTTGGCGGAGAGAAACAGATGGAAAAAAAGGAAAGAGATGGAGGGAGAGAAAGACAGAGACAGCGTAGAGCAGATGAATGGACGTAAAGTGCATTTTTTCAAGATAAAAGTGAAAAAAAAAAAATTATCCCCCCCCCGAAGTTGTGATACACTTTCTTTTCTCTACACATGGTTTTTCACACAGCAACACGACAGGGTCAACGAGGTGTGTTTATATCTGACGGAGCTGAGCAGCGCGGCTCTCGGATCGCCGTAGTCCCTCGGAAACTTCTGCCGTCGTCCTCCGTTGTTTTCCGTACGTCTCGTGCCTTGTGTGATCCCCATTCGCAGCAAGGGCACACTCTCGGCAGTTGGGAACGAAAGCAGTTTTCTACAGACTCACAACCGCTCACATACGGACGTTTTCTACACTCAGAAGCAAAGTGGCTGCTGGAAAACCAGCAAAATTGAAGTTTTGGAGGCGGCACGGGAGCATCGGCCTCCGGAGGCCGGCAGCGACAGATCTTCCTAGGAGAAGCGGCAGCTCATAGTGGTTGACGCCTAAATCGAAGTGGCGCACAAAGTTGTGTGTGTCTGGAAACATGAGACAGCAGCACAGGTTAAACTTGCAAGCAGAGATTGAATTTTTTTTTTGTGTTAATTTGTATTAATTTCTCATTAAATCAGCATCCGCAGAAATTGAAAGACAACACATCTTAGCCTGATGTTTAAAAATAACCAAAAAGTGAGAAATGAAAAAGATCCAGAGGGAGAGACTGAGAATGAAAAAGGAAAATGAGCATATATGAGATGAAGATAAAGGAGGAGAAAAAACGAGACAAAGAGATGATGTGTTTAAACAGAGTCTGGTTCCCCTCCCACCTCCTCCTCCTCCTCCTCTGCTCCCTGCAGGTTGAGGTAGAGTCCAGGTCCAGACTCCCGGGTTTTAGAGTGTGGAGGAGAAAAAGGATGAATACGCAGATGAAAGGATAAAGAGTTGGAAGAGTTAATGTACCTGGCAGATGAGAAGGATACAAGCACCTCTGTCTGATTCCCATTTTTTTTCTCGCTTTTATCAGTTGGGGAAACCTCTCTCTCTCTCTCTCTTTCTCTCTCGCTCCCTCTCACTCTCTCTCTCTCTCTCTCTCCCTCTCTCTCTCTCTCTCTCCCTCTCACTCTCTCTCTCTCTCTCTCTCTCTCTCTCTCTCTCTCTCTCTCTATATATATATATATATATATATATATATATATATACACACACACACACATATATATTATACCTCGTATCTATCCTCTTACACAGTTTGACCTTGAATTGCAAAAAACGACAAGCTGCCAAATTCCACAACAGAAAAGATGAAAGCTAATTTACAGCCTCTTTATTCTCTTCGTTGTTCGTCTTGTGTGTGTGTGTGTGTGTGTGTGTGTGTGTGTGTGTGTGTGTGTGCTGTGCCATAATTTCTACATACGTCCAGGACAGTTCAGAGGCGAGGCACAGGACATCAATTCCAGTTAATTCCCAATTTGTGTCAGAGCAGCAGATGCCGATGCCAGCACTGATAGGCCCGTTAATATGCTACTCGGACACCATGTTGGAGAGCGGTGAGGGAGGAGGGAGGGAAGGAAGGAAGGATGGAGGGAAGGAAGGAAGGAAGGAAGGAAGGAGTATGGGGAAGACCGAGAGAGATGAACTGGAGAGAGTGTTTGATGTTAAAACTTCGTCGAGAAAAAAAATCAACTTAAAAATTCTGTTTAGAGGGCGAGGGATGGACATAAATCGAAATTAATGAAAAAAGGGAGAGGACAGAATGAGGAGAGGGTAAGGAAAATAGACAGGAGGGAGGAGAAAGAGAAAGAACTCTGGAGGAAGAAAGGGTGAAAGAGGATGATGGGGGAGGTTTGGGGAAGAATCTATAGATTAGGAGGAGAGGAGGCGGAGTAAAGCCAGACGAGGTTAAAAAAAAAGAGGAGGAAGAAGGAGAAGAGGGGAGTGAAGGAAGATGGGAGAAGGAAAGAAGGAAAGAAGAGAGGAGGAGAGGGAAGAGTCCCGGGGGGGTTAAACACCAGCATCTCCGTCCTGCTCCGGATTAGACCGGAGGAAAATGTGCTGATGATTTTGGGGGGCCTCAGCTCTCCTCAGAGATTAGAGAATATATGAAAAAAATGTTAAAAAAAACAGTGATGTTCAAATCTACCCTTTGAGTGTGAGTTGTTCACTGACAGTTTTTAAAATTGTTTTATTTTTAATGGCCACTGCTGCCGCCACAACTACCTGGCAACCTGAGAACAGCGTCTCTTTATTTCCTTCATTTCCACGTGGATCATCGACAGCTGGAGGAAAAAGTTTCCGTAAATCGTCATTCGTGAATTTAGTGGAATCAACTCATCTTTTGTCACTAAGTTAAAGTTTTTATTAATTCCCTGTTTGTTCCACCAGTTCACCCGACCTACAAGTTTTCTAATCTGAAATAAGTCGGAAGAACGTCCTGCTGAGTTCACTCGGCTCAATAAATGAAGTGACTTCAAGAAGCATTTAGACTTCATGACATATGATGTTCAAGAGTTAAAACTCACCAGCGACTCGTCTGTTTTGTAGAATTTAGGAGAAAATATACGATGGAAACGTTGGTTAAGACGAAGCATTTTGGGTTGTTTGGGGTTTTTTTTATTTGAATTTAAATTTGAAGCAGAATAAAGTTAGGTAAGGGTGAATCAACAGTTGTTTGTTGAATGTTTTATTAGGTTGATTGACTCAGGCTGTATTTATGTTTTCATAAATGATGAGGAGACTCACAAATGATTCATATATTGATGATAGTGGGGGGGGGCATTTTTAGGTTGAACGCCTTCAGAGTGTAGCTGATTAAAACAGGGAGGCACCATTTAAGCCAAAAAGAATCAGCAGTGTTCAACTAAAAGTGAGAAGCTGCTTTCGTTTTCTTCTTTCTGAAAAAAAACCAAAACAAAACGCTTGTTCCAGAAATTATGATTAATTATTAATTATTCATTTCCATCTGAAATCTGCTGTTTTTATCACTATCACATGTAAAAGATAACCAGATCAAGAAAAACCACCTCCGATCGAAAGTAGAGTAAAGGATATGAACAGGAGCGTCCAGGTACATTTGGCAGTATAGTTTATAAGAGAAATGGAGGATGAAAGAAAACTAGGAAAGAGGGAAACTCGACATAACTGATTCTGTGTCTTTGTATCGTTCGAGAAATCCTGTTTCCTGATCACTCACACACACACACACACACACACACACACACACACACACACATTGATAAATCAGGGCTTGAAGCTAAGTTTTTCCAGTGATGAGCAAAAGTTCTCCTGAGTTGAAAAATTTAGGAGAGTATAAAGAACTTTTATCGGATCACATGATTTTTTAAAACATTGTTTCCGCGCAGTCGTTTCTGTTGACAAAAAAAAAGGATAAATAAATAAAAAGGCGAGATGCTTGGTCTCAATGTTGTCAAACTATTTTATCCACAGACCTAAATTACATTTAACTGTTCACACACATCTATATTTGGTCACAATCGTGAGAATAAACGCCCACGCTGCCGAGTGTTGGCATGAAACAGTGTTCAGAGTCCAAACGCCTGTGTGTTGGTGACAGAAGTTTAATCAGCGTCTGGTTACTGTGGCGGAAACACACACACTGAAAGGAGAGAGAGAGAGAGAGAGAGAGAGAGAGAGAGAGAGAGAGAGAGAGAGAGAGAGGGAGAGGGAGAGAGAGAGAGAGTGGGAGAGAGAGAGAGGGAGGAAGGGAGGGGGAGAGAGAGGGAGAGGGATAGAGAGAGAGAGGGAGAGAGAGGGAGAGAGAGAGAGAGAGCGAGAGGGAGAGAGAGAGAGAGGGAGGGAGGGAGGGGGAGAGGGAGAGAGAGAGAGATTCATCTATGGCTGTTGTTCAATCTCTAAACTGGAATCTGCTTCAGTGAGGTTGATACATATGTTAATGCTCAACCACACACACACTTCCAATAACTCAGGATTTGTGTGTGTGATGTGTTTGTGTGTGTGTGTGCGTGTGTTTGCATCTGTGCATCACCAGGGACTACACGGAGAAGAAACCCCTCACACACACACACACACACACAGATGGCATTATCTGTTCGTGTGAATGAGCTCGACGCGTTGGCTTGACAGGAGGAGATGGTTTTGTTTCTTCGGAGGGAACAAAGTCTCATCGTCACATTTCAGCCTCATGACGATGCGCGCCAGCTGTCACCCCCCCCCCCGACCGCCGCGAATTAATCACCACGCCTCGGTGAAGACAAACAACGGCTGCCAATGTGCCCATCAGCAAGGCAGACGACACTTCCTGGTCTTTGAGCGGTTCCAGGGGTCAGGTGACCGACAGGCGGGGCTCTCATTGGACGGACATGAAACTCCAGATTTGACGCGCAAAAAAAATACAAACAACTGTAATAGAAAACATCTGGCTTTTCGATAGCAGCTCGTAGGTGCAAGCAAAAATCAACTACAACTCTCAAGATGCATTTCTGTGATAAACTTGAAAGCTCAGAATTAGGCTACAGACTGACAAGTTTAGTGAAAAGCTGTGAAAACCTTCAGCATCTTTGGCTCCGTTTTGAATGAACTTTGTTATGATGTTTTGTTGCCAATAACAACATCGAAGCCCAATTTACCACAACTCTGATTCCCGCCTCTCTCTCCCTCTCTCTCCTTAGCAACAGAAGCAGAGGATCATGGGAATCACAGAACTCAGAATCAGGTTCTTTATGAACAGTTGAAATGACCATTTAAGAGAAAGAAGTGCCAATATTTGTTGGCCCAAAATCCTTTGTATCTAATGGTTTTTATATTTCACGTTTGCCGAGGTGGTGATATTAATTTGTATTTTAATTGTCATCTTGTCGACAACACAGCCGACAATTTTGTTCTGTTTTATGACTGGAGGTCTCCATCTAACAGAAGCAGCATCGTGAGCGCTGTTGGTTTTTACAACTTAAAACCACATTTCCCATCAGCCTCGCCACATCCTGTAAGTGATTTTTCCATTTGTCTTTCCCTTCATCCACCATCGAGCTGTACTCACCCTGCTCTGACTTCCTTGAAAAGACATTATTTTTTTCTCAGCCGTGAAGCTGCAGTTATGTTGTTTTTAACTGAATAAAACAGACCCCAACATCAATATTTGAGAGTTTCAAAATAAGATAACAAGCTTTCTAACTATCATCCCTTCACTGCTCAATAATAAATTAGGTTGTCAGGGATCCTGGTAGAAAAATGTGTAACACTGACAACATTAAACACTTCTGTCTATCTGCCTGTCTGTCTTACTGCATGTTTTTCTGTCTGCCTGCCTGTCTGTCTCTCTGTCTGCCTGTCTATCCGTCCATCCTCATACGTTCCACTGTGAAGTTAAAGGCCACTGTGGCAGCAGGGCTCCTTAATTGAGACAACGCTAATTATCATCTCCATGTTCTAGATTAGATCAATGCTGATTAGCCTAAATTTAGACACACACAATCACACACGCACACAAAGACACAGACACATATTCACACAGAGACAAAAACACATGCACACACGCACACACAGACACATTCAGAGAGACACACAGACAAAAACAGACAGATACTCGTGTCTCGACTGAAATATCAGTATGATCCTCCAGATACCGTCTCTGTGTTAGGTTCGTGTCCAGGATGCCGCTGTCCCACTCCTGTATTTCTAAAACTTGACTCCTGCGTCTGTGTGTGCGTGTGTGTGCGTTTGTGCGTGTGTGTGCGTACGTTACCTCCAGCTGCCTCCAGGTGTGCGTCAAGTTGTGTATCTTGCCGTGGAAGTCGGCGGGCAGCTCGGTGCCGCTCCTCTTCAGGGACTCGGCTCGGCCCAGCAGGCTGCTCTTCTTGCTCTCCATCATCATCAGCTCAGCGTGGCTGCTCTGGAGAGGGACGGAGCACACGACAGGCGGGAAGGCGGCAGGAGGACAGACAGACAGACACGGACAGAGACAGACAGGACAGAGGAGATGACACACAGAGACAGGACAGACGAGGACGAGATGGACAGATGAGGAGACACACACAGAGACAGACAGGACAGATGACAGACAGAAGACAGACAGACAGAGACAACGAGGAGGAGACGAGAGACGGACAGACGGGACGACAGACAAGACAGACAGAGAGACAGAAGACAGACAGACAGATGGTCATCAGACGGAGGGACGGCCAGGCGGACTGCCATCAGACAGACAGACAGACAGCACAGACAGACAGACAGACAGACAGACAGACAGCAGACAGACAGACCAGATACAGCGACACACCAAATTAATGATGCCACTGTATTTCCATTATGCTTGATTGATTTGTTTTGATTGTCATTTGTTTTCATCGCACTCTGAAACGAAAGAAAAAAAAAAATGGTTTGTAATTTACAACTGATATTGATGAACAAATATGTATTTGATAGAGTTTCCATCTTTTAATAAACATTAAATTAAAACATTTAGAGTGAATTTTAGTGGACATTTTGATATATTTTCCACCATGACTCTGGGTCTCCATTGAATCTTTTGTAGCCAATATGAATCCGTCTTACTACAGCTGCCGCCCTCAGCAAAGAAGGAAGCTTCGCAAGCCTGCAGTTAGTGAGTATTTGATACTCAAATGATAGATTGTCAGTGGAGTATTCCTTTAACAGGTCTTTGAAACAGGAGCGGCTCTTTTTACTGTTGTTGTTTGCAGCTCATCTCGTGATGAAATGTTCAAGGGATTCTGAGTTTTTCGGCAGATTTCAGTCACTGCTTCGCCTGCTTTGACCGCATTAAAAGGTAAAACGGTCGCACCTCTGCAGCTCCAACAGACGTGCAGGAATCAAACGCAGCGGCAGCGCTTGACGGCAGCGCTTGACGGCAGCGCTTGACGGCAGCGCTTGACGGCAGACTGCGGAGTCCTTTATGGAAAGATTTTTTCAAGAAACGCTCCATTTTGTACCGCCAAGTGCTGCTGAATACTTCCCTCCCTTCTGGGTTATCCCCTTTCGTTTGAAAGCCATCGTCGGGGAGTGGGGGAGCTCCAGAACGGTTTTTCGGTCTCTGAATCACAAAGTCACTCTTGGAGCAACTGCAGGGAAAACATTTTGACATTTTGAAATCAGCTTTTAGTTGCAGTTGCCCACGTGGTGTGACTGACTGTCTTCAACCTCACATCTTGACATATCACCATTTACCGCTCATAAAGAAGTTGGCAGTTTTTTTTGTTTGTTTTTAGTTTTGTTGTTTTTTTTTTTTACTCTGGCAGAGATCATCAGCATCAAATACCAGATTTTCAGTTTCGCCTTGTTTCTACACTGAATTGCCAAAAGCTCTGTGGAAAACACTAATCTAATAATCAGAATTACCACTCCATCTCACTCCATTCGACGAGCCTCAAGTCCTGTATATCTATCTGGCCAAAATCTTGGGAGAGAGTATATTTTGGTTGACACAGTCTCCGGTAGCCTAAGAGTTTCTCCAAGGCGACTCTCAAAAAAAAACCAAAAACAAACCTGGGCAGCTTCGTCAACCTCATCCAACCTGTCGGCAGGTGACTTGCCAGCTGCGTAGGAAGCTGACGTCGCCCATCCTTAACCCCGCCCACCAAGCTCTGATCGGTTGCCTCTCCGACTGCGATTAGCACAACAGCTGGCCTGTTGGAATCGCCGCGACAAATCCGAGATGTGGAGGAGCATGATGATGATACGGTGGACGGGGACAGAACTGCGAGAGCAGATCAACATGGGGGGGGGGGTCACTTGTCTTTAGGTTATGCGGTGGGACAGTACTTTGCTGCGATTTTGTATTTGTTTTTAATGCCATATGCTGTTTTCTTTACATAGTTTTTATGTAGCTTTACGGTAACTGATCGCTCTTATACCATATATATGAAGGGAAACGTGCCTCTGTTGACCAAGTCTAAGTGCCATCAGTATTTTTAATCAACGCTATCGTATTCATATCCTTCAAAACTCTTTTCGTTTTATTTACTCTAAAGGGACCAAGGTTTATCCCCTTGACCTCCAGAAAAAGATCCTGCGTCCAAGCTGTTTCTTCAACTTCATTTCTGCCTCTTCTTGGCTTTTATCTGCTCTCTAACAGTTTTGATGCTGCACCCATCGTGCACTCGTCATACTCTTCCTCTCTTTTCACACCCTTCATCCCCTCATTGTTTGCTTCATAACTCATAGTCCTGCTTCTCTCTTCACCATTTTATTTTCACTTGTAACACGCATCCTATCCATCCATCTGTCCCATCTCTTTAAAATACAACCTTTTTACATTATCTGCCGGTCCTCCCTTTGCTGTCCTCCTCCTCCTCCTATCTTCTCCTATTTTGTGAATCCCTTCATCTTTTCGTTGCTCTTTCACCTTTTGTCCTTGTCTATTTACTCACAGCACCCCCTCCATCTCTCTAATTCGAGGCTCAACACCTCTTTGTCTTTATTTACTGTAACACCCCTCAAGCCATCCCCCTGTATTCGTTTAATTCATCCATCTTTTTCTCCATCACTTTCCATCCATCTCCCCTCTTTCTTCCCTGTTCTTCAGTTGTTGCCGTAACTCGCCTCCATCATTTTTTTTGGCTTAATTTCCTTCCTCCTCTCTTTTCTCTTTCTCCTCTTTTCATTTTCTGCATCGATAGCTACTTGATTCTACTTTTCCCTTGTCGTTTATCATTACCGCCTGGCTCCATTTGAATATTTAAATGTCTCTTCTCTGACTCTGTGTGTGTGTGTGTGAGGACATATGCATGCCTACATATGTGTGTGTGTGTGTGTGTGTGTGTGTGTTTTTTTGCTGTGCTGTCATCAGAGGGGCGGCGGCCATTTTTCAATGTCGCCGATTCTGATGGAGATGCTATCGTTCGGTGCTTCACAGCCATCCATCCCCTTCACTTAGCTAATAGCCACGCGGCGAGAACGAGGGATCAACGGCGGAAAGAAAAAAAATGGACGAGTGGAAAGTAAATATGTCGGCGTTGCACTCGTCTAACAGTCAGGAAATTATACGATTTATTCGCTGATGGCAAATATTGATTTAAAAAGGGGAAAGGGAGCTGGTGGGGGGGAGTGGGTGGGGGTGGTTATTTTGTTGTTGTTGTTTGTTTGAAGGATGCCGCTGATCCAAAGTCAAAGAAAAGAGGGAGAGGGGAAGAGCGGAAGATAGACATGCCGATTAAAATGCATGAGATCCGAACTTTGAGATAAGTGCTGAGAGAGGGATCTTGGAAGAACGGGAGAGTGAGGGTGGGGGGTTGAGGGGTGAGAGAGGGAGGCGAGGGGGGGGGCGGATGCATGGATGGCTAGTTGTGATGTATTCATGCCTCAAGTCAATCTCCATGCAAGGATGGACTGAGATACACAGGCCTGAGGACAGAGAGAGAGAGAGAGAGAGTAAAGGAAATGGAAAAGACAGGAGGGGAGAGAAAGAGAAAGTGTATGGAAGAGAAAGAGAAAAATACGGCCAACAGATGGACAAAGGGAAGGAGGACGGGGGGAAACGCCACCTCCATGACACTGACACCACGTCCACGTTCACACCGACAGACCCAGACGCTGACAGCAAGCCGTACACTGTGAAATGAACCCCGACAAACACGCCGGCGCCAGTCCGCCGACAACCCCAAAGCCTTGAAAAAAGGGGAGACGTGGGGAAGAGGAGGAAAGGCTCCACTTCCTATGAATAACCCAGCGATGCGAGGGGAGCGACGACCAGGTGACAGCCCGTCACGCGGGTTTTGATTCCCCCCCTTGAAACCTGAAGCACATACAGTTGTCTTCCTCCCAACTGTACTCCCCCGTAAAAGGACTTAAAAACAACAACGTCCAAAAAACCCCCAAACAAACAAAAACAAAAACAAAAAACAAGCTGCAACAAAGCTATGGCGTCTCAAGCGAGAGGAGATGGTAATGGGCATCTGGAATCTTCTCTCAAATCTCCAGCAGGAAGTAGACTCCTGGAAAAATAAACAAATAAAAGAGAGATCCAAGGGAGAAAAGTTCCTTTGCTGGCTTGTGAGGGTTGCCATGCCAACAGCGAAAGGGTGAGAGGTTGCATCGTAAGGTTTTGGTCGCTTTGAAAAGGCACAATCAGAAAAAGCAAACAAAAACAGAACGCTCCTCACATCTCAACGTTGAGTTTTCCACAGTTTCTATCTCGCAAAATGAGCAATCGACGGATCAGGATGGAGGTGCCTTCACCAGCGTTGACTTAACAGGCCTAAGTCATTGTTGGATAAAATGCATGATTGGCATTTTCAGACTAACTTGCATTGAAGCTCAGTGTCAGCAGAGGAAACCTGTGTTTGGAGATGAGGCCAGCTCAGTGAAGATGTACACCAAGTGTGTGTTTGTGTGTGTGTGTGTGTGTGTATGTGTGCGTGCCTACGCGCACGCTGAGTGGATCAGGTTTTCCTGAATCAAAGTTTTACTTTTTACTTAACCTTTATTTAACCAGGAGATCATCCGTTCCACCTTTCCCAGGGTTCTCGGGGGAACTGTAAAAGGAACTGCGACCTCTACCCCCCCTTCTCTCTCTCCTGGTTTCTTTGAAAATCTTTTAATCTGCAAACTCTCACTCTGCCATCAAAGTCATTAAAAGTTACCACGGATCAGGACGTTGGCTCAGCGTCTGGACAGGAAAACACAAAACTTCATTTGAGACTAGTTTAGACCAATTATCTGCCGCCTTGGCCGCATATGTCGTAGATTCCCCCAGGCGTGTGAAGTATACAGCCAACTGGACGTAAAGCGAACACCTCACAGTGTGTACAACAGGCGATAATTATAACAACATCTATACTCAAGCGTACAAAAACCACTGTATAAATGTTAGTGCATATGATGTATTTATGTTGTTACAGTTACAGAAACACAGCTTATGATCGTTTCTCTAATCTGAGACCCAAACATTGAAATAAGGTGTTAAAATATGTCAAATTTGATGTTTGATGAGATTAACAACTGTTTTGATGCAGCCCTTAAAAATGAATACATAAATAAATTCTTCTTCACCTCAAGAGTTTTATGAATCAGACACAAAATACTTTTTTACTCATATTTGCGCTTCAGCCATTTTGAAAACTGTGATTGTAAATTGCCTGTTTTTCAATATTCAGGCTAAAAACTCGAAGAAGCAATAATCGGTGGATCGATTCAATACAGTGCAAATATATTATTAGATCTAATTTGCAAACCAAAGGATAAACACCGTTTAACACTTGTGTCAGACTTAGACTGAATGTAATTATGGCTTGAAAATATTGTGAGAATATTGAGTATTTCACAAACGGTAGAAAAACCTATAATGTTAAAATAGGAGGTACAAATAAATACACGTATATATAATAAACGTAACCGTAGGGAGGAAAGAAAACAGACAGAAAGGAAAGAGGAGGATAAACGCTTGACAAAACAGATGAGAGGGAAAGAGGGGGGAGAGGAGAGGAGAGAGGGAGGGGGGCAGAGGAGGAGGGGGGAGAAAATCAACAAGCAATCATAAGTTTAATTTGGTCTCCATATTAATGAGCACAGAGCTGAAATGTCAGCAAAAATGCAGTCATACATGAAAAACATTTAATGCATTTTGAATTCGTTTTTTTTCTTCCTTCTTCTTCTTCTCTCTCTCAGATTCATCTGATCCACCAAATGAGGGAAGTTTGTCGGAGGCTGCGTCACGGAACGATTTTTGTTGTTGCTGCAACTAAACTTCGGGCGGGGGGGGGGGGGGTGTAAGGACGCACCTTGCCCTTCCCCTTCCCCCTTCTCCTCCTCTTCTGCTTTGTTCTGACACTCTTCTTCATTAAACCACATGGTTCATTCCTTTTTCAAATTTATTTGTGTATATATATATATATATATATATATATATATGTATATATAATTACATTGTGTATGGTGTAATGGAAGTTTCTGCCTCGGAGCTTGCTAAAGGGGCTGTAGCTTGAATTTTAGAAAATACTGAGCAAGCCCCCCCTCAACATTAGCACCCGGTGGCCAGACAAAAATGAACTCTAGTTGTAATTTGTAATTCCCCAATAAATAAACCAGAATCCTGTCCTTGTCTGTTAGGATACTTGGGTACAGAGAATAAAAACAGTGTTGAAAAAGTTAACAAGGGTCTGGCTGTAAAGTGTAAATGTGTAAGTTCATTACCGACAGTGTTAATTCCTTCATAGCTTGTTTATCAAAATCAACAATAAGATCGATAACTAATCAATCACTGAACTAGCAGGTAGAACGTGAACCAGTCCCAGGCGACTAGAACCACCTCACTCCTGGTAAAAGTGGCAGTTTCACTCGATACCACAGTCAGTGCTGCTACTCCCAGTTCACAGACCAGTATCACCAGTTACAGACCAGTACCAAAAGTTACAAACCAGTACCACAAGTTACAGACCAGTACCACCAGGTTATAGACCAGTACCACAAGTGACAGACCAGTACCACCAGGTTATAGTCCAGTACCACTAGTTCACAGACCAGTTCACAGACCAGTTCTACTACGGCTCATCATAATAACGTGGAACAATATGAATTATTCTCCTCCCCACTGCAGCTTTTCCACCATTTAACTCCTCCTCCACATCCACTTCATCCTCTTTTTTCTTCCCCAATAAAAGTGTGTGTGTGTCTGTGTTTGAGATCCACAAAGAGAGAGAGAACATACGCTTACGTGTGTGTGTGTGTGTGAGACTGTCTCCGGCTGAGATGGATATTCCACTGGCTCTGAAAGAGCAGGAAGTGGCTCTCTGACACCCCATTTATACTGCCAGACACTTCAACCTGTGTGTGTGTGTGTGTGTGTGTGTGTGTGTGTGTGTGTGTGTGTGTGTGTGTGTGTGTGTGTGTGTGCGGGTGTGTGTGTGTGTGTGTGTGTGTGCCCCTATCTTGGAGGACCGGTCTGAGTTTAAGACATTTTTGGGAAAGTGAGGACATTTCGGTTGGTGCCAAAATTTTCAAAGGGGGGGGGGTGCTCTGGGGAAGTGCATTATGTCTTATTAGTGTCCTCACAAAGTGTGTGAGTGTTTGGGGGGGGGGGGGTGAGCAGCTCTCTGGCCCCCAGACTGCCTCCAGTTTACAAAAATTGCAAACAACTGCCAACACACATTTTGCCTCCATTTGTTTTCCAGAGTAAATGACGTGTTTATATTTCTATTTCTGTGTCAACTCTTCACACAGATTTCACAGATTACAGTTTTTGCATTTGTCTTTTACTGAAACCGTCTTCCAGTCTCCTTCACAACCTGAAGACGTTTAACCAATTTTCACTTGTTTCAAAATAAAAGAAAGAAACACACACACACACACACACACACACACACACACACACACATTAGGGATAATCTAACAGACACATACAGACAGAAAAAAAAAACAGATAATAAACATATTCTGACGAAATTCCCTTTTTATTTTTTGGGATGTTTAGGATTTAAATTTCCTCCTCCAACTAAACTCTGCTTTCTGTGCATCCTGAGACTTTCTGGAAGTTTCTCTTTCGCCGAATTAAAAGCCTTCTGTTTGGACGAAAAGATGCAAAAGAAAAAAAAAGGAAAAGAGACTTTCTCTCTTTCCAAACGAGGCGGCAACAAAAGGCCCCGGCAACACGTTTTAATTGTTGTCATGGAAACCGGATGAATGAGCCGTTTGACTGGCCGGTAAAGACAGCTCACCATTCAGCCCTCGCAGCGAGTCACGTGTGTGTGTGTGTGTGTGTGTGTGTGTAGCTGGGAGGTCATTAGTACAAAGCAAGAAGGGTGAAATTTCTACCAGTCTGCTATAGACACACTGAAAAAAAGGGTAGAAATGATTTAGGGGAAAAAAGAAAAAGAAAGAGGAGGAAGGAGAAGAAAGAGAGTGAGAGAAGAGGGAGAAGAAAACAACCTGATAGAGGAATGAATGAATGAATGCACATAATAATATCAACTGTCCATTAAAGGGAAACGATCCCATCGGCTATAAAAGGATTTCCTGAAAATTTTTCCACCTGAAAACTTCACACGTTCCTTAAACTGTTGAAATACTGGACGTGCTTTAGTCACCTGATTTTGTCATATTCTAAATATTTTGAATTATTAGTTTGTGTTCAGGGGTTTATATCCCTGACTACCTGATTATTGATAACTCGTGATTTTGGAAATGCTTTTGTGACACATGGAGCTGCTGTGTTGCGGGAGCTTTTCTAGTAACTTACAAGACAAAGCTTGCCTAGATATCTCGGTTAAAACTGTCTTGAATTGGGTTGAAAAGAGACATTTTTTTATGATGTTCCTAAAAATAGTTATGGTGTGGTGACACAGAGAGAAAAGAAACAGTAAAAGGTGTTGCTGTTAAATCAAAAAAAAAATAAATAAATAAATAAAAAAAAAGCCGGTTAAACATGGAGCAGTGGGAATTTTAGGAGGGAAAAATGGTCACAACTTTCAAAGTTTTACTAATAAAGTTCGAGGCTAAACGAAACCTTGCTCCGAATTGTGTATCTGAACCCTTCAGCTTCGGTTATTTAAGCTTCCACGCTGTCGTCTCATGAACTAGTCTCATGTCCCAAAACAAATCCAAAGGAGGATTTTTTGGATTGCGTCATGGTTAGGACAGTACGAGCCTTGCTAATATCATCTTAGCATTAAGTAAAAAGAGCCATCAGGGACTAATGTTAACGTTAAGTTAGAGCCGAGCTCATGTCATAATCGTCAGCAAGGCGGTAACTTTGGCAACGTTAAAACGAGTCGTCCCGAAAAAGACTGGAATTAGGAAAAACAACCGCGCGAAGCTAATGTCGAACTCTTTAGAAAATAACGTTGACCCCTGATGTTATAACAGGACTGTGATGGCTAGCGTTCGCTCAATAAAAAATAACCTTAATGGACTATTTACCAGTCTCAAGCCGGACACATCATTGTATAATGTGATTAAGATTATCATAAAGCTACTGTCAGAGACTCAGCCTTCACTCCTCTCAGGTGTGTTGCACAGGTGTGTTATTTTTGTTTTGTTTGTTTTTCCAGACAACTCAGAAGCCGGGGCTCGCACCTCGTTCCCCATGACTCTGTCCTTGCAAGTTTTAACAGAAAACAACATCAACTAACTTTTGATTTTTAAATTTTTTTTTTTTTTACCCCCCAGATAGTGGGAGAATGCATTGGCAGGGAGGATGTTGAGTCACACAAGCCCTGGGACGCCACTTGTTGGTCGGCTGCCAGGTGACCTCTGACCTTATAAGAACCCTGGGAATTCTCTTGTGGCGAGACAGTACGAGTAGAAACAGAGAGAGCAGGAGAAGAAAAGGATGAAAAACGCAGAGGAATTCCAGAAAATTTAGGCAGAAACACACACAGAACACGTTGTAGTGCAAACACAGAAAACCGACACACACAAGCATGTGCAAACATACACACAATCAGGTTTAATTCAACAGCAACAGATTCTGTCCGTCTCGGTCAGAAAGTTTGTTTAACACAATGAATATGTCTCACTCTCTGACTCAAGCACACACACACACAGTAACACACAACTTGGTCAATTACGGCATAGTCTTTCTCCCGGTGTGTGTTGGTGTGTGTGTGCGCGCGCATCACTCCATGTGGTGTGTGTTTGCAGCCCTGTGCCCGTGTATTTCTACGTGGTTGAGATGGAGTTTCACGCTGATTTCAGATCAGCATCAGGTCGGAGTCGGGGAGGCTAAAGGAATGAATTATGTCCTTCCAGGGTCCTCATGAGTATAGAAGTACAAATGTGTTTGTGTGTGTGTTGCCGACCCCATAGGAAGCTAGATGGATCCCACTATTCAGCATCAACACAAAGGCCGTCTTTATACCAAGAGAGAGAGAGAGAGAGAGAGAGAGAGAGAGTATGTGTCTGTAGGTATGGACATGGATGCATGTCTGGCAGTGTCTTTGTTGTGTCTTTGCTGTGTGTGTGTGTGTGTGTGTGTGTGTGTGTACGCATCCATTCTTTGGTAACGCTATTCCTGACTTTTATTCCTGTTGAGCAGACCAGCCTGTGATCAGTTATTAGTGATTTTAAAGATTTATACAACAAAGAAGCGCGTAGCTATAACGAGTGACGTAATGATTTGTATCAACACTTTAGTTGGAGTTGTGTTTCCGTTTTGTTTACTTCGTTCCAATAAAGTTTGACTGAATTCAAACTGGCAGGACAGCAAAGGCCTCTGGGTCCAGGTCTGAGTTAATTTACTAATTGTCTCAGTGGTGTGTGTTTGTGTGTGTGTGTAAGAGTTAACCACTGACTTACAGTGTTTTCTGAAGTGAGCAGGTGTTAGTCAACAATACCGCCTCTGTTGTTGGCTTCCGCCAGCGTTCGCTCATGTGTGTGTGTGTGTGAGTAAATGTGTGTGTGTAAATGTGTGTGTGTGTACATGGAGTAAATTGGACAAACAGGAAGTCAGAGATACGGTGGCCTCAGTTCACCTTCACTCGAAGAGGACGACCTTTATCTGACAGAAATTCAGTCCCAGTTTTTTAGGTTTTTAAAATAAAACCATTTCTCCCTGTTTTAGTATGAGGCCTCTTTGTTTTTTGTTTCCTCTTTGCCATCAACACAAATTCAAAACTTCAGTCGATCGTCTTGATAAATTAAATGTTAGGAATGTTTCTAAAGTGCTAATTCTGTCAAAAAAACAACACAAAAATAAAGGTCAGTGTCGAGCGGTGTTGAGATGGTTCAAGACAGAGCCCGGAAGAAAGCTGCTTTACGGTCGAGACCAAAGATTCTGAACCAAAACGAAGCCAAAAAAATTACTGAGACACAAAAACCTTTTCCTTGTGAAGAAAAGTCGATGAATCCGTCGGTTCCCCAGTGAAAAAAAAAAAAAACTTGTCTCATGAACTCTAGCAATGAAGGTTTGCAATCTGAATCGAGGAACCCGGGCGACACGCCGCCACAATGGCATCAAGAGAAGTTCACCTCGTTCTGGAAAGAATTGTAGATTTCAAGGACTTTAACAACTCAGGGATTGGAAAATGGAATTAAATGATATGAAGTTTTATTTTGCCACTGCTGTCAATATTCTTCATATTGTTGTTTAAAAACTGTTAATCATCAGCTGTGATGTAACCTCAGACGCTACATCCTGATTCTGCAAAGTTTGAAATGTGATAGTGACATGACAAAATATGAATCTGCATAAACATTGAAATATTTATTGAAATTGTGATTAAAACTGTGAGATAAAATACAGTTAAGTCATAAGCAAACTATTCCTGCACATTATTAAAGCTTAACTATGAAAGTCTGATTATATTTCCACACATTTCTGCGACGGGGTGGCAGATATTATACGCCGTGGCGTATAAATATTTGATGCAGTGGCATAAATCCAACTTTAGTTATATTTACTGTTAGGCAGCCTCTAGTGGCTGTTGCAATCATGACGGGAGCAAAGGACTAAGTCAGGTGACAGTTATATGGCGAACATGTATCTATTTCGAGGGGGAAGCTGGTAGTCAACGGATGGGTCGACTTTTACACTTTTACAGTTTTAGTTTTCCCTGAATTTAGTGCGACGCAGAAACGATAGACGTCGGAGGAGACGGTCTGTACGACGGCGGCGAAGGAGGAGGAGGAGCTGGAAACGCGATGCTACCGAGCCGACCATTCACAGCTCTTGCTGTCTGTGCCACCATGACACGTAGTTACATTTTTTGGGAGGTTGTGGCATAGGTCTGACGCAGAAGCCTAAACTGGCATTTTGATGTTACCCAGCAGGGACCCTCCATGTAAAACCAGAACTGATGGCAGATCTCAAGGGACCAGACTTGAGAAACGTGGAACCCTGGAGCATTACGTCGCCATCGTCGCTCTGTCATATGTTGTTTCCCCCCCTTTCCTCTTTACCTTCTCTTCCTCCTCACACCTCCACCCCTCCTCTCTCTCCATTCCACTAAAATGACAGAAAGGTAATAGCCTGGCTCTCGGTGTGTGTGTGTGTGTGTGTTCGTCCAGCAGACCGACCATGTAGCCTAAACGACAGACAATCTTTATTCTAATGAAGAAGGTGCCAAGGTCAAATGGAGAGCAGGGTAATGAATGGAGAACACACACACACACACACACCATGCGGTTCACACATTAATTGTGTACCACAGCTCCTTCCCAATACTGTGTTTTTATGTTAACAAACACACACACACACACATCTTCCCTCTCTCTCTCTCTCTTTCTTCCTCACAACCACACACACGCACACACACGCACACGCACACACACACACACACACACACACACACACACACACACACACACACACACACACACACACACACACACACACACACACACACACACACACAAACACTTGAAAGCAGGCTGGTGTTTTCCCCTTGAGGTGACATTAAACATTATTCTCCTGACACACACTCAAACAAACCGTCAGTGGAAATAAAATCTGTTTGCAGGTGAAACTAAAACTGCAGCTCGCATGTGTGTGTGTGTGTGTGTGTGTGTTTTCCCTTGTGATCTGCTGCCTTTGAAGAAGATAAAGATCAAGAACACAAGCTTATTTGTGCGTTTTCTCCGTTGTCTTGAAACTGTAAATGAATCATGTTTTTTTTGGGGGGGGGTGTAGGACCATCCCACACAGGGCCTGTGTGGACACGCAAAGATTGGACATTATAGAAACTTTTTTGATCTTTCTGAGCTGAAACTATTCATTAAAAAAGGTTCCTGTCTCATTTTTGGTAAGAAAACAAAAGGGAACTTCTTTGAAAAAACAGTCTGGTTTGAATTCCGCCGCCACCGCCGCCGCTTCGGTCGCCGCTTGTAGTTTTTCAGGGAAACTCTGCAAACATGTTTACAGACAACCTTGGCCCGACATTGGCTCAGCGCCCGACGTCAAACCACTTTTTATTTCTTGTGTGAGATTCCTGCTCGTTTTTCTGTGGGCGCGTTAGCGTCAGGTCTCAGTTAGACGGCGTTTTCCTGGGAAGCTGAGGGAGTCTCAGGAGAGATGAGATGGGGGGGTTGGCGAGATGCTGCTGAGTCGTGTCTCTTTGTTCTAAAGCAGATATATCCCCGACTTTATCAAGACTGACAGAACAAACGCACAGGAAACAGTCTCCCACAGGACACATAATCCACACACACACACACACACACACACACACACACACACACACACACACACACACACGCACGTACACACACACGTGTACACACACACACACACGTACGCGTGCACAGATGAGAGAAGCAGTGAACACACAAAGACACAGAGGTCTCACAATGTGAACACGCACACACAAAAACATACGTAAAAACATCTGAGAGTGCAGAGAGATACACACGAATGTACACACACAGAAGTGAGAAAGTGAACACAGCAAGGTTACACATACACACACACACAGACAGACACACACACACACACACTGCAAGATACTGGAGATATGACACACAAGCACAAACCCACACTTCCTGTATATGTACTTTTAGAGGACAAGAACACATGCACTCACATACACACACACACTTACTGTATCAGCAATCATACAAGTGAATGAGGACATGTAAATACACCCACAGACACACACATTCACGTGGACAAGGAAAGTCAACATGGACGTTTCCATGGTATAAAAGAAAAGAGAAAACACGCGAGAAACTGTGGCCACGGACGACTGTGTGTGAAAAAAAGGAAAGATGGAGAAAAGACAATAGAAAAAAGATAGAAACTAAATTCTTGCTTTTTCAATATCAAGACTCACCACGATGATACTGATTATTATTTTTATTAGATCATTCATTTTTAGTTTAACTTTGTTGCTCTGGCGACATTTGAATTGCAGTCTCACACCTGCTACAGTTGGCGGCTGCAACCTCTTTTTCCCCTTTGTTATAAATAACACATATATTTACCAAAACCACTGACGTGAACAAGCGCAGCTGCGGCTCATCCAACTAAAATGGGATGTTTCCCGCCGTTGGCCGCTCCTCGGCCCGCACGCGTGCATCCACTGTACGAGAGGGAGGCCGACAACCGGACGGACTTCGGTGGAAGCCACCAACGGCTTTGTGGGCGCCATGGCATCCAGTTTCAGTCGCACAGGCCCCGGAGCTGCCGTGGGATGAAAAGAGACCGGATAACAGAGGCGGCGAAAGTTTGGGAAACAGGGAAGGGAGGGCAACAGATAGTCGCATCGCCGCTCTGTTGTAGCGGAAAGCTGTGATAAAGGAACCTTGACGTGTATCTTTTAACACACGTTTGACTTTTGTTCCACTTTACAGGTACAAAAATGCCGTTGAGGTCCTCTAATAAACATGGATGATGTAGTTTGACCGTTTTGTGCCAAGAAATTTGTCATTAATTCCCAGGAAATATTCCAGTAAATGCTGATATTAGTGAGATTTTTTCCAGATTAAAGGTTCTTTTAATTTTTCCCCTTTTTTTCCTTTTCTTTATTTTCATCATTTGCTCCAGCTGTTGGTCTGTTGGTCTCAATAATCTGTGAATCTGATCTGAAATCTGTGGTTTGTGCATCCTCACATCACCATGACGACGGTTTGGGACAAAAACTGTCAGAAGGACCAAAAAAATGTGGATTTTGAAAAGTTAAGGAGGACACGCCTCCTCATCCCCGGCGGAAATGACGTCTCAACACACACAATAAGATGAACACACACACACACACAAAGACACGGAAACACACTTAAAAAGTGACTGAGGTGGATGAAAACATATGAGGATCTGAGAATACACACACACACACACACTCAGTCCCAGAGGACTTCATCTCTCTGCTCGTGTAACAAGCAGCGACAAACTACAAAACCCAACATCGGGGCATCTGACCCAACTCAATGCGTCCTGCCAACAACACACACACACACACACACACACACACACACACACTATACGCAGACAAGACACACACTGAGGCAGAGGCAGAGCTCTGCATGTCTCTGGAGAGAAGAAACGGGAATATCAGTGTACAAAGAAAGAAAAAGAAGGGTGTGAGTGTGTGTGTGTGTGTGTGTGTGTGTGAGAGAGAGAGAGAGATTTTCCTGAGCTGCAGGAAGTTTCTTTTGTAGGATAAGAAGAGATTTTTGCTGTTTCAAAGTGTTTTTTAAATGGTCGATGAAAGATTTCTTAGTCTCTTTCTCTATCCTTCCTTCTATCCTTTCCCTCGCTCCTTTGCCTCTATCCTTCCTTCCGTCCTTTGCCTCTATCCTTCCTTCTCTCCTTTGCCTCTATCCTTCCTTCTGTCCTTTGCATCTATCCCACTCGTTTCTTCATTTTTCTTCCTCTCCCTGTCATCTCTTTCCTTCCTTTTTCCTTTCCACATTTCTCGTTTTGTTTCTTCCTTCTATCCTTTTCCCCTTCCTTTCCTCTGTAATTCTTTCTATCACTTCTTCCACTCTTCCCTTTCTTCTCTGTCATTCTCTTGCCCTCTTTACCTCTTTCATTTCTTCCTCAAATCCTCACATTTAATTTTCCTTCTTTTCCCTAATTCCCTTCTTCTTTTGTTCAGTCTTTTAAATCCTTCATTCCTTCCCTCTATCCTCTCTCTACTCCTTTTCCCGTCCTGGGTTCATTCCTTTTTTTTTGTCCTCGCCTCCATTTTCCACTGATTCCTTTCACAATTTATTCATTCGTTTCTTGCTATCTTCTACCTTTCCTTTCGTCTTTTCCTTTCATTCCCTCTTTCTTTTTTCCTCAAATTTTTTTCTTTCCCCCTTCATCGCCACCTAATCTCACCACCCCTCCTTCCTTACTACAGTAAGAAGGCAGAGTGTTTTCAGAAATTACTTTTTCTTCTTTCTCCCAGTCGATTCCTCATTTTTTTTCCTCCTCCTGTCTCCCTCTCTCTCTTCTCACTCCTTCCCTCTCTCTCTCTCTATTTCTCTCTCTGCCTTCTCCTCCCCTCTCCCTCCCTCCCTCTTTCCTGGGTTGGGGGAAGGTTGGGAGTGTTAACAGCACAGCGAGGATTGCAGCAACAATTACATGTGAAATTAGCCTCGCCTCATAGCCTGCAGTGTAATTCCAGCCCTCTGAGGCGTGGCAAAGTCATCTGTCTCTAATTAAAGATTCTCCCTCTCTCTCTCTCTCTCTCTCTCCACCTCTTCTCCTCTGCTTTCCTATATCTTCCTCCCTCTCTCTCTCTCTCTGTCTCAGGTTAACATTCATCTTCATCTTCATTCATTCCTTTCTCTCTCTCTCTCTCTGGAGGGGGAGTGAGAAGGTGCGTTTCAGAACCTAATTCACCCTAGGTCATGTTTTCTTCTTTTTAGCAGGTAAAACAAATTATTTCCTGTTTTTCTTTTTATTCTTTTTCTTTTTTTTTACTCCTCCTTTCTTTCCTTCCTTCCTTTCCTCATTGATTATTTCCATCTTTATTTCTTCATTCTCTTGTCATTTCCTTCCTTTCTCTCGTTTAAATGAGCTAACATCAGACTTGAAACGATCGATCATTGATCAGTAGCCCAAATCCAAAAACGCCGGTCTCATCACCGGCTCTCACACACTCACACATCCTGCGTATCGCTGCCATCTGTTAACATCCTATTCCCATCAGTCCAAGCCTGTTAAAATATTTGTCACATAACCACTATTAAGACCATTTGTTCCTGCTGCCCACACATTCCTTAAATTTTGTTTACTTTTCTGTTTTTGTGACTTTAAATTTTGTTCAACTTCCTCCACAATCGCCACAGTGTTGCAGCAGCTTTTATTCTATCAGCATGAGCTCGGATCGTTCACCTTCAAATTATTGTTTCCTTCAAAACGACGTCGATGTTGAAACTTTGATCTGCATGTAACTGATTCTCATTTTACTTTGTAACATCGGGATTTTTTAGTTTTTATTTTTTGGGGGGGGGGGCATTTTTTGTTTCACTATTTAATTTTTTAAAAATCCGTTTTCTACAATGAGATCGAAACAGAAGAGAAAATTAAACGATCGTTACGACAAATTATGACGTGGAAAAGAGGGAAAGACGCAGGAAGCAGAGAGAGCTTTTCTGGCAGAGCTCAGAGGATATAGGACTTAAGCTGTCTGTGTGTTTCTCAGGCATGACTCTCTACTGGAATATAACCCAGACTGTGTGTGTCTGTGTGTACTCAGCCTCCTGTTGGGGTTGTGTACTCTCACTGTTGCCCTCAGGGTTTAGCAGAGAGAGAGGAGGAGACACACGCACACACAAACACACACTGAGGAGAAACCCAGCCTGTGAATCTATTGTGTTTTCTTTCATTTTCACTTGTTCTTTTGTATGTTTCCATCACACACAAACACACATACACACACACACTCATGTCTCTACGGCCGTTGATCTCTCCAGAAACACCCAATCATGATCATGATCATGATCATCATCGCCATCATCACCATCACCGCCATCATCGTCATCATTTTTTCCTCAAACACCAAACCTGATAAATTATATTTATATACAAACTTAACTAACTCTAAAAAGGTTAAACTGCTTTATATGGAGGAGTAAAATAAGGTTGTTATTTTCTCTATATATATCTTTCTGTGTGTGTGTGTGTGTGTGTGTGTGTGTGTGTGTGTGTGTGTGTGTGTGTGTGTGCGTGCGAGTGTTCATGTGTGTGTGTTTCAGTGTAAATTGGTTCAGTGTCTCTCCTTCTGGTTTGGACAAGGCAACCACTTGTAACACACACTGTGTGTTTGTCTGTGTTTGTGTGTGCATTGTGTGTGTATGTGTGTGTGTATTATGTGTGATCGTGTGTGTGTGTGAGAGTGCGTGTGTGTGTGTGTGTGAGAGTGTGTGGGGCCTCAAACAGAACTCCTCTGTCACATCGACACATTGGAAGCCAGTTAATGAGCAGGTGTGTGTATGTATGTGTACATGCCTTTGTTGTGTGGACAGATTTTGGTTTGAATCCATCGTTGTGAGGACATTTTGTCCTGCCAAGACCTGTGTGAGTGTTCAGACCTGGTTTTAGGGTCCGGGTTAGACCCAGGTTCAGGTCAGGGTCAGAGGATCGAGGAAGTTTTATGTCAACAAAGGTCCTCATGAGTAATATCAAACAAGTCTGTGTGTGTGTGTGTGTGTGTGTGTGTGTGTGTGTGTGTGTGTGTGTGTATGTGTGTGTATGTGTGTGTGAGTGCAGCCCAGCATTCCATCAGAGCACCATGGGCTATTTGAAATTAGAATTTAGCGGCAGGGATGCACACACACACACACACACACACACACACACACACACACACACACACACACACACACACACACACACAGACATACACACACACTCACACTCCTGATAGCCACTGTAATTAGTTGGACTCAACTGGAACTTGCCACAGGGAGAGAGCGCGAGAGAGAGAGAGGAAGATGTCTGTGATGACTTAATGCAATGAAATGTTTTCAAATGAAATCTTGAATGAAGTTTCTGACTCATCCCGGAGAAGCTGAGTTTTCCCTCCACTGATCTACAGCTCATCATCACCATCCTCATCACCATCATCCTCATCCTCCTCAAACACTCCCTGTCACCATTGTCCGTCGTGTTTCCTCGCCATTGCTCGGAAGAAACAATGTGCGAAAATGCCGGAGCCCGGATCACAAACATTGGCTGACTTCAGCTCGCTGCAGTAACGCTGATCGACTGATCGATCAATGGTTGATAAATGACAAGAAACTGAAACTCATGGTAAATGGACTGTACTTATATGAAGCCTCAGGCCGGCGGTAGAGTCTCAGGATGGTGTTTAATGGGTTGATGTTAATGCTAGCTAGCATTAGCTAGTGTTACCTAGCTAACATCAACCCATAATGTGTGTGGGTGTGGCTAGCTAGCTAACATCTGCGTTGGGTATGTTGGGGTACGTCTCACACCTGTAGATGACTTTAGTAGATCAACGGAGAGTTTTTTTTTCTAGATAAGCTTCAGTTGGTTGTTTTTTGTGGGTGATGTTGAGTTGCTGTCTTTTCAAAGAGGCATGTCATATATAATAAATGTGAGCCACTGCAACAATAAAAACACGTTCTCAACCGACGATCAACTACCATTCCTCTGTTCTGTTCGCCGTTCTGTTCTTTCAGATGTTTCCTGACGCCTTTGCTTTTGTCTGGGACATTTCAGAGACAAACTCCAATTTACAAACCTTAAAATGCTTTAGTTGGATAACCCCAAAAAAGACACTGACGCACAACAATACTCTACATTCTTCTCTTGCTATGAAAAGATATTGCATTAAAATAATGAAAATGATGGACGTTTTGCAGACAGGTACATTCATACGCTTGATTCAGAAGATGATAAACTCAGATAAAGAAAACTATTCCTTCACTCTTCTGGAGACAAAAGCCTCTTTTAATTGGCAGCAGACGAAGGTCTCAGGGCAGATGATGTGACCCTTGTCTCCCTTCTAAATTATTTAACACTTCCCAGTTGTTGATCACAAATTTGATCCAAATCCAGTGGTGTGTGCGGATGACACTTTCAACACCACACTACAAACACACACACGCACACAAGAACACACATATCTGTATCAAAACACTCCTCTCCTCCCTCCTCCCTCCTTTTCCAAGGTTGATAAGTGCCTCCATCTAACATCACAATAAACAGTAGAGCCTCGGCCTGCCAAGCCGGCCTGCAGAAACAACTGTCAGCCCAGCTTTCCTCTTCCGGAGGACACACACACGCGCGCACACACACACACAAAAGCACACATACGCACACTCCCTTCTCGCTCTTTCTCAGTGCCACACCACACACAAACAAACACATACACACAAACAACACACACACCTCCAAAAAGAACAACTTTTGTCGGGCCCTGCCGTTGCTATGGTTACAGGGTCGAGCCCCCCCAGCATTTTAGGGAAGCACAGTGAGGTTCTTTAACGTTCACATGGAGGCTAAAAAAAAAACCAAAACAAAACTGAAAAAACAAGGGGTTTAGAGCTTTTCTGAGCAAGTTCATACACACACACACACACACACACACACACACACACACACACACACACACAGGCAGGCCTGCTAAAATCTGCCAGCATGTGTGCTGTAGTAGACCCGTGTTCAAAATACTGCATGTGATACTTGAAAACAGGGGGGGATGTTGGATAATGATTTGTTTTGTTACTAATGGATAAACCTGTATCTTACTCTAATACAAAGTTTAAAAATGAACTGATGAGAAGTTTAGTTAAAACAGCTCAGAATGTAAAACCTCAGGCTGACTGAGGCTGAATAAACAGACAGAGGAGAGACTGAGATCTAGAAAAAATATTCAGCCATGATGTTAAAAAATTTAGGATTTGGCAGGTTGAGGCAGGAAAACTATGGATTTTAATGCAGGATGGAAAGTAAGTAAGTCATAAAAAACATATAATTAATATTAAAAAATATTAGCCAGTTATGATGGAATGGCGTCCTTTTCTAAACCAAATCTCCTTGAGTCAGTTCCATTTGTTGATGAAGAGAGCAAACAGTGGTTGAAGACTCAAAAAGACTAACACTAGACTAAAAAGTTTGAACTTGTTTGAGTTGAACTTGAGTTAAAGCAATTTTTACAAACTACAGTTCCCAAGGTCAAGCGTGACCCCCCCCCCCGTACCTTATTGATATTTTGGATACCATTGTCTTCCACGATCCCAGCTCTCGCTTTGTCGTTGAAAACAATTTAGACTAAAGCAGAGAGTCAACAAAGGATCTTTCCTTCTGAACCACATAAACTACATGAACCAGTTAACCAAGTTATTAATGTCTTCTGATGCCGTGAACTCGTTACCGCTAATAAACATTGTCATAATCAGTTAGGCTGAGGATACTTTTGAGTCCGTTAAGTGTCAGAGCAGCGCGAGTGTCCATCACAAGTTCCCCCAAAACCAAAGCTAAAACCTTTATGTGTCTTTTTTGTCTGACAGTCTAAAGCAGGAAAACAAAAAATATAGAACAGAGAAAAGTGGCGAATCCTGACAATTAAAAAGCTAAAAATGGGTAATAATTGAATTTTTTTTTCTTGTCAAATGACTTTACTGATTAATCAACTATAACCATGTGCCAACTTAATGACTAATCCCTTCAGCGCTATGCTGGATGTATACTTCTGCGTCGAGTCTACAAAGAAGCTACGCCGTCATGACCGTTTACACTTCAGTGTCAGCGTCACCCTGGACTTACGCCGCCAAACCACTAGTTGGCGCCGGCGTTTATCTGCCACCCCGTTGACTTCCTTCACCGCCGTTTTCCACCAGTTTGTCGGCGTCAGGCTGCGGCGACGGTTCGACACAGAAGCATAAATTCGCCTTAAGCTTCACAATAAACTGCTTCCACAGACGATTTTTTTAATATTGTGGCCTTTAATTTCTCTACATCAGTGTTTTTAAACAGAAACACAGACCTATATTTTTCATCACACCAGGTATGAAAAACTAAATTGAAGTTAAGCAAATGAAAGGCAAACTGTTAAATATATGAGTAAAAATACCAGGAATTTATATGGGTATAAAACCTGCTCGGCCCTTAAGCAAATCTACTGGTGAGACTGAATGCAGGACTTTTACTGCTACTGGAGTCATTCACAGTCTCGTTTGCCATGTTTCGCTCAAGTGAACGATACAAGAATTTACTAGGCCATGTTTTAAACTAAAGAAACAAGCCGAGCAAGTAAAAAAAAAAAAATAAGAAAGAGTGATAAATAAGATTAAAATGGCCACAAATGAGCAGCTTACTGTACACACGGCCCCCGCAGCCACGTCCGTGCCCAGTCTCGGCGATGGGGATGGCGGGAAACGGCGCGAGCGTGCGACCTTGGACTGGGCAAGGAGACGCCGCCGAGCTCCACATCAATATTTTAACAGCGGAGTTGACACATCAAAAAAAAAAAAAAAAGAGAGAGAGAGATAGAATAAGGAGAAGAAGGAGAGGAAGTAGAGGAAGAAGAAAAAGAAGAAGAATGCCCAGCGATTCCAGAGTCATCTAAAATTCATGCACACATCATCACCGCCATGAATATTCATATGGAGATGAATATTTAAGTGAAACTCCTATGGAGAAATTAGGTTCATCTTTACACTTATCAATAATTCGCAGGCCAGGTGAGTCTCATCGGCAGCTAAATAAATCATGCCTGCACGCTCACACACACACACACACACACACACACACACACACAGAAACACAAACTTATTGGTTTTCCTATAACTGCCAGGACAATAGTTGACACAAAGCGTTCTCTCAGACCTCTACCCCTGCGTTGATACAAAACCTAATTTAAAACAGCCCTTTGAAGAGTAGAGGACCGGGAAAGAAAAAATAAAGTCCTCACAGCAGTGGTTTTAAACCACAACGCGTCCACACACACACACACACACACACACACACACACAAGGAAGAGACGGAGAGCAAAAGAGTGTAAAACGGCACAAAGTTACGTGTGTGTGTGTTTGTGTGTGTGTTGCTTTGCAGCAGTGTCTTCGATCCCAGAAACCAGAGAGTGTTTAGGCAGGACGATGGTCGTTGTATAACGAGCGGATGCAGGCACACGTTGACGTTTTTTAAAGGTCGGTTTAAGGTTTGGACTAGTGCATTTTGCCGTGTTTAAATACAAGTTGGACGAATGTGAAAAGTCCTTCAGCTCAGTTCTGAATGTCTTGAAAAAAACACGTCTTAAGTGTTTTTAACAGCACTAGTGACGTGGGTCTATTAACCCTACTGTCGTTTGGGCTTTTCTATCAGTCCGGTTTGACATATCTGGGAAAAAAACGTTGGATGAACTGTGGTGTGTTTTTTTCTTTTTAATTTTTATTTTACAGACGTTCGTGGTTCACAGAGGATAAACTCTACTTACTGAGGAGCTAACGGTAGCATGTTGGCATCAAGCTCAAATCACAGCTGTGCCCACTACTGCCGGTTGTTTCCCCTCATTGACTCACACAAGATAAATGGGAATTAAGGCATTTTTTTTGCCACCACCATGTAAAACATTTACAACAGTTTGTTATTAAGTGGATCGGATCAGATCATTTGGAGGAACTGTGGCACTAGGGTTTTTATGTAGACGCAGCTGCCAGCAACACTCTGTCGCCAGCCTTGCAACACTTGACGCTTAAGTGGAACGTTGTCGCTGTTGTCAGAAATTCACAATACCTCCCCATGAACTACAACGAAGAGGCTGTTGGGATTTTTTTTCCTTCTACCCAAACCAGCTTGGTCTGAACAAAATGACATGAACATTGCAGAAGTACGAATATATATACGAATATTGGGACGAATATTGTCCCAATAAAAATTATTGCAAATAATTGTTGTAAACGACCTCATTAACTAAATGCTAATCAATCTATTGAAGATAAAGCACATGGTCATTGGCCTAATGTTGTTACAGAAAATGTTATGTCGTATTACTGTGCTTTTATTTCAGAAATAATTTCTAACAACTCTATCCCTGGAAGTTACATCTGGTTTTGAAAGAGTTAAATAAACTTAATTTAAACAGAACTTTGTCAGACAAGTTAATTTGCACCAACAACATGAGGAATCATCTCACACTGGGCTGATTATATCATTTGTTTTGATAAAAAATATGACACGTTTTTAAAATGACATTTTCTGAGGGTCGTACCACAAGTAATTTTTTTTTATCAGTGTCTGCACATCTATCTGTGTGTGTGTGTGTGTGTGTGTGTGTGCGCGTGTGTGCAAGCATATGTGTTTGTGTGTGTGTAATGAATTCACTGCAGCCAAATGAGTCAGGACGAAAAACAGCATGTGTTACAATTTAGAGATCTGAGTCATCCTCTTCTGTCCTTCAAACATATGTACACAGACACACACAGACACACATCCACATCCACACACACACACACACACACACACACACACAAATCTCTATGATATGGTTATGAGGGAGGCTATGCCATGTAATCCCATTCTCCTTGGGAAGTCAGGGTGCGTTTGAGTGTGTGTGTGTGTGTGTGTGTGTGTGAGTGTGTGTGTGTGTGTGTGTGTGTGTGTGTATGCATGTGTGTCTGGTTTGTTTTTTTTGTCTGTTTTTTTGTGTGACTCGGTGGTGAGGTGGATGGGGGCTGATGGGAGGGGGTGAGACAGACAAACTGATGGATGGATAAAGTATAAGAGGACGTCGTTACATCAGGGACACCTGTGTTTCTACACGTTGAGTCCCTGTGATTAACAAACAGTCCTCAGTGCTCCCCCGGGACGGAGGCAGAGGTGGCTGATGGGACATTATTCAACATCACAGCAAAGCCGATGAGCACGGGATCCTTGTTGTGCAGTGCATCACCTGAAAGCGTGAACTTGAAAGACTGTTTCTTGAAACGAACCATGACTTGGGCGACGCCAAACAGAAGAAGTTCAGCCAACAAGAGGCCAATCGCTCTCATCTAGTGCTGTTTTCCACTCAGAACCTTTCCAGTACAAAGAAAATGCTGCTATTCACCTTTGTACACACCTGGGAGGTGTCGTACAGACAGCTGAGACAGCTTTAGTACGGAGGTTGAAATCGGTGCCAAAACTGGCGAGAGGAAAATGACAAAGCCGAAGCTTCACTGGGGCGTCAACACGCCTCAGAGCTGGGAAACAGAACCATGGTGTGGTCTGGTGCAGCGATCACATTTCAGTCCGATTATTAGAATAAAAAGTTATTCTGAAATAGGGCAATAAGTTCCTTGGTGCAACCAGTTTTGTAAAAGCAAAAAAAAGCAGATCCTTGAAGCGTTTTCTAGGTTCTTTTTTATTTTTTAAAAGGTGTCAGGTTGAAAGTCGGTGGCTAAAACCCAACTGTCATCAAATGTTGAACTCTGAGGATCTGGGGCAGATCTTAATCACGTTTCGAGGGAGTTCGCTCCCCGTGAGACCATCACCAGACACTAGACCAAGAACACCCAATATGATTCAAACTAACAATGATGTATCAACAATAAAAAAACAAAAGAGCGCCACCAAGACCTCGGCAGTGGTCATTCAGGGCAACAACCGGGGTCTAAAGTCTCAACTTAAAAAGTTATTTTATTCCCACAAAATCCAGCCCAGACTAGAGGTGACTACGGTGAAAACTAAGGATTTGAAGGCTAAAGGCCGATTTATGCTTCTGCATCGAACCTTCGGCGTAGCCTGACATGCACGTCCCAAAAAATTTAACTGACGCAGACAACAAGAACTGTGATTGGTCGGCTCGGTAGCATCGCATTTCCATCTTCTGCTTCTCCTTCCCCCAGAGCACTGAGGTCACTAGAGGCCACGTGCTGCAGGTCAGGCGGAGGGCGAAGATTCATGTCACGCAAAGATGAAGTTCCTGGTGCCAACAAGAGCTTCTGGTGTGTTGCGAAGTTCACAAGTCACACAAAGACAAACGGGGCCGCTGAACAGGAAAAGGGACGGACAACGGGGCCCATCCTACCTTGAAGAGGTGATGTCTCTGCTCCTCTGACATCATCAGCTGGTGACTGTCCATCACCATGGCGTCCATGTCCATCAGCCAATCCCAGAGCTCCTGGTACTCAGCCTCAAAGTCCTGCAGGCTGAGGGCAAAGAGACAGAGAGAGAGAGAGAGAGAGAGAGAGAGAGAGAGATTATTGAGTTGAATTATCGCCATGATTCAATTTTCTTTTTTTTTTGCTGTCATTCATTCCGTGTTTCCTACGTGTTTTACTGTCTATTATTGTTTCTTGTATTATTGTAATATTGTTCTGTCCCACGGCAACGGGAGACATATGCATCTTGTTATGCTGATAAAAACATGCAGCTAATAATGCACAATGAAACAAGAGACGCTGACAAATAAAAGGGAGAGTCAGGCAGAGAGAGGAGGAAGAAAGCCGGGAGAAGAGAGGCTGTTTCCAACCTGACACCAAAGAAAAGAACCTATTTACGTCTTGTACCTTGATTGTGCCTGGATTCTTTCGTGAGGACAGAACTTCCTCAGACGCTGTTCCTGCCAGTTTTTTTTTTTTTTCTTTTCTGTCTTTTATCTTTTTAGAGCCAAACCGAAAACAAACCTCACGGAACGTGAGTCAGCTGAGAAGGTTACTGTTATTTATTTCCATCAGGTGGAGATTTGGTGCAGTCCGGCTTCCTTGCTGCCTTTGGTTTGTTCCACTGTCTGGAAACACAATCTCAATCGAATGTATTCACAGGGAGAAAGAAACCTAACTGCAAATTTCAAAAGTCCAAAGAGAAAAATTTAATTTTATACCGACGACTGACATCAAATCACACTTCATTTTACTGCACCTTTTGGGCTCGTGTGTGTGTGTGTGTGTTTTTAAATCTTGTCTGGTCTTACAAAAAGCTCAGGAATAAACAGTTGGTTAGAAGGATGTTTAAGGCACCGGGAAACTGACTGACTGTCTCTATTTGAGCTTGGTTGTTACACCAAGGCCATTGATACCACTTGGTTCCTTAGTGTTAGTGTGACAGTCGTTAGAGATGTTAAACACATCTTAACAATGTCTTTAACGACCTCGAGATCTACAACCAAGTCTTTCTTGGATCACTACAACCTGGACCACTGAGAATCTTCAGACACAGAATTGTGGAATCAAAGGAAAATGAACATTTCACTTCTGATCCAAGAGGCCTCTGTAGTTCTGACTGACTGGGGGGGCAGGTATTTAGCCTTGATGGGGTCATTAACAAGGCCAATTGTTAGATTCGTTAATGTCCTACATGGTTCTATGATACCACCTGTCCTCCAACTACAACACTGTCCTTTCACATCTTCCCAGCAGATTAAACCAACATTCACACCTGGTCTCAGGTGACATTAATGACTCAAATAACTGAGGCTAAATACCTGCCCCCCCATGTCAGTCAGAACTAAAGAGGCCTCTTGGATCAGAGGTGGAACCTTCTCAGATCTACTGGATACTGCTGGATAATGCCCGTCTCATATGATGTAACGGGCAGGCGACCCTCCAGGGTTCGGACAGGAGAGACCGTCCAGACGCCCGTCTCATCCTATGTGACAGCTACAATTCCCTCACTTCTTAACCTGACAAAAAAAAATGCTACACATGCAGAACAGAAAAATTCAGTTTAGCTCAAAGTTGAAGGAAACAACACCTGCAGTCACTTGTTACTGTGGTTAATAATTGATTTTTGTTAATAATGTGGATCAATTAAGAGATTAATTCCTTTACATAATCTGCACAATGAATGTATTAGTTTGGATTCATTACATCTAATTTCCATCCATGACACAGATTTGCTTGGAAGTGAACTTGTTTGGTCACATCATCCGTTTTCTCTTCTTTACTTTTACATTACATCTTCTTTTCCCTCCTCCTCCCTCCTTTCTCATCTCCCTCATTCTTTTCCTCCTCCTGCATCTCCTGCTCCATCCCTCTGCCTCCCTCTCTTCTTTTTGCCGCCTCTTCATCCCCCCTCACTCCCCTCTCTCCCCTCGTCGGCGCTTTCGCTCCCTCATTCTCTAATCTCGTCCCTCTCACTTCCTCCGACTCTTCCTCGCTCCTATTCTTTTCCCACCTTGCCTCCCCTCGTTTTCCTCCTTCATCTTCCCCTCTCCACCCCGCTCTCATCCCTCCCTCCCTCCTACTCCTCCTCCTTCGTCCCTCGTCCTCTCACCTCCTCCTTCTCAACACAGGATCACATCAAATATTTATGCTGCTGGAACAGGGGCCGATTGCTCAAACACACACATTACTGTCAGCCGTTTTGTTAAGGTGTGTTTGTGTGCGTGTGTGTGTTTATTATTTATATATTCGGTGGTTTTTCGGTCTCGGCGGGGATCGCCAACATGTTTCTCGACATTAGCGGTGAAATTGTTTGGAATTCTCCGGTCGCCACCGACGACAGTTTGACAGCTCTGTCAGGCCCACGGCGTTTCCACGACAATTCACTCTCACAAACACACACACACACACACACACACACAAAAATGCAAAGTATATGGGCGCATACACTAGCCCAGGCCGTCGCACACACACAAAGCAACACTCACTAAAAGCACAATCACACAGCAAAACAATGCCTCAACAGCACACAGCTATTGATAATCACATGTGCACACACACAGTTACCCAAAAGGCCACACACACGCATGCAAGCACGCACACACAAACGCACACACAGTGACTCGAGGAGCCGTCAAAGTAGACAGAGTAAACTATGAATGAAATTATAGAAACAAGAAAAGAGATAGAGGAAAAAAAACATTCCCATCTCTCCCTGTTTCATTTTGATTCCCCCTAAAGCCAAATTCAGACTCGACCACGATTCACTTTGAAGTGAGGACATGCACACAAACATGTTTGTTTTTCTTTGCCTGTTAATGTTAATACCCACGATTCCCTAGACCCCGACCTCAACCTGATTCTACCGCTGACCCTGAAAAAAAGCCTTAAACCTCAAACAGCCTTTGAAGAGGTGAGGGGCGGACAAAATAAAATATCCTCCATTTTCAAAAAATGTCTTCTCTTCTCAAAAAAAAAAAAAAGGGCGCCATGTTACAAAAATTGTCCTCGTTCTCCTGAACCCTCCTCTTCTTACCAGATCTCCACACTTTTTCAAAAAGGTTCTTTGCTCTCTGAATGTTTCTGGGCCATTAGTCCTCACTTTCTGAAAATTGTACTGAGATTCCGAAACTCCCTCCACTTTCCAAAACCCCCCCCCTTTTATTTTAGAATGACCCCGATTTTCCTCCGTCTACACTTTCTAAAGAGTGAGAAGATATATCCTCCTGCTCTTTCTACCTCTTTGCCCCCCCCCAGCGGAAGTGATTCTCAGTGAAATAAATAAATAAAAGAAACTAAACATAGAAGAAGAAAGCGGAAAAAGAGAAGCGAGCGCCGCTTCCCTCCCTCGAGGCTGCGCTCCTCATTATGCGGCGAGCAGTGCGGCCCTTTACCGACTCAGACAGATGAAGCAGATACAACACTCGCAACAGATTGTTTTCTCTTGTCGTTTGCCGTTTTTCACTCCCCCGCCACACCCCCTTCTCTCTCGCTTCCGTCTCGTTGTCGTACTAATGTTAACTAAACACTTTGTAAAACAGGATCGCCAGGGGAGGGGGTTAGGAAGAGGAGGGAAAAAAAAAACCCGACAAATCGGGAGAGTGGGGAGCGACGTGAAGGCATGGCGGGGCTGCGTTCGACGCCGGGACAGTGGCGGAGCGTTTGAAGTGTCAGGTTCCTTCTCCGTCACGCGGACGCCGAAGGAGCGCGTGGGAGTTGTAACAGTGAGCCGCGCTGACATTTAGTCACTTGAGGAAAATTCAGATTACGGGGATCTATTATTCATTTCTAACTTATCGTGAGTGCCGTCGACGGCGGATGCGCTGAAATGTAACAGGTGCCATGTGAAGATGGGCAAATCAAAACACCAGAGGGAAAAAATATGATAAAACTTGTCATATAGATACTTAAAAGAGGGAAAATAAAGATTTAATTGGTTAGAATTCAATTGAAATGCGCCTCCCGAGGGTGAACGGTTAAATGTTGTGTGCGTTAGCGCCCAGATATCATGTCCAGTACCGGCTCTCCTGGTGCTTTTCGAGCAAAGCATCCGAATGTCAAACAGTCTCTCTGTGGGGAGTCGACCAGGAACCAAGCTGCACTGGAAAGCTCTTGGTTAGGGTTTAAGAAAATGGCGCCATGGGAAATTAGCTCAATTATGAACTTTGAGTTACAGAAATACTACCATAGCCAGTTTAAGCGTATGTCCACTAAGATGGCTTAAATAAAGTCAGGTGAAATGACACCAGAGACAAAATGCCTCTTGGTGGCCTGATTAGAAATGTTTCTTAATCCTGAGTTTTTCTCTTTTGGGGAAATTAATGGTAATTAAGTGAAGTAGCAAAGATCACAAGCATTTGGGATGAATATGTGAAGAAAAACAGAAAAATACCAAACATGCGTACGTTTACAGCTACTGGTGATGGATTTATGCCTCTGCATCAAGTCTATGCTGTGTCCTACGCCGTCATGACCTTTTATACTTTTGTGTTGGTCACACAGTTACACTGCCAAACCACTAGTTGGCTGTGGCATTTACATGCTGCCGAGTTGAGTTTCTTCACCGCCATTTTCCACCAGTTTGTCGGTGTCATTTCGAGACGACAGAAAACCGACTGAAACCAAGCGGATCTCAACAGAGTCTGAGCCGACGGATGTTGAACAGCAGCTTTAGTTTTTCCTGATTTTAGTATGACACAGAAACAAAAGACGACGTCAGAGGAGGCGGTCTTTAGGACAGCGGCGAGGAGGAGCCAGAAATAAGATACCAAAGAACAATGACAACACAAAACACACTAAAGAGTCAGCTAGCTTTCTGGTTAGCTTGGCTCAATCACTAATAGGAAAAGTTTGCAGTTCATTTGACGTATTCGTACCATCGCCTCCTGACTCAAAACGGGGAACAAAGGGTATTTTGCTGGTTTGGACTCTTCAGTAGTGAGGCACCTTCAAGATGGTCGAGCACACTGGTCAAACGCTGAACCATGAGGGGGACGAGCTGAAATCTCTGCATCATGTTGCCTATTTAAAAGCTCCCGTGTCCTTTGTTCTGGCTGATGTTGACTCTTCTCTGTATCTTTTGTTCGCTTATTTTTCCGACTGTGTGTTAGTTTTGAAAAGTGCTGTATTGTTACTATTTTATCATTATTACCTCATCTACTTCAAACCCAATCGTTCCTCTCAGAATGAACAGGTTTTAGAAAAGAGGTCTGGACCCTCCTGTCAAAGCTCAGATGGATTTGAATTCCATCGTCCTCCACTTCCTACTTCTTTCTCTTTCTCTCCCTCTCTCTCTTTTCAACACTCCTCAATTCTTCCTTCCCGGTTCTCTCTCCCTCCCTGTCTGCTGCAACGGCGATAGCAGCTGTAACCACTGTCTCTAATTCATCATCCTACATACAGCAGAGAGAGGGAGGAGGAGGAGGGAGGGAGAGGAGAGGAGAGGAGGAGAAGAAGAAACATCAGGAAGCTGGGGAGAGAGAGAGAGAGGGAGAGAGAGGAGGGGGAAGAAGAGGAAAGAGACGATGAGAAGCATGGATGGAAAGAAAAGGAAAGAAAAGAGAAATAAGGAAGAACAGGAGACAAAGGTTAGAGATGAAAAGGTAGAAATTGAATAAAAGGCTGAACGGGAGGAAAAGAAAAGAAGACAGGAAGAGGCGATGGCCAAAAGAAGACAAAAAGTATGAGCTGGGAGATAAAGAGAGAAAACTGAGGGATGCAGGGAGGGAGAAAGAGGAAGGAGAGAAACGTAAAGAAAGGAAGGTAATGAGGAGGAAGGGATTAAAGGGGGGAGGGAGGACCTGGAGGGTGAAGGAGAGGAAAAGGAAAAAGGAATGGAGGATGGAGGGAGGAGAACGTGAGGGAGCGACGGAGTGACAGATGGAGGAGAGGAAAGGAAAGCGAAGGAACGGAGAGGAAAGGAGAGGAGGGGAGAGGAGAGGAAAGGAGAGGAAAGGAGAGGAGGGGAGAGGAGAGGAAAAGAAAGGAAAGGAAAGGAGAGGAAAGGAGAGGAGGGAGGTGAGAGGGGATGAGATGACGGAGTGAAAGGTTGATTGAGTCATAGCAGCAGCCGTCACCTTTCAGTCAGAGACTCTATTGGATGTATGAGGTGATTCACTGACACTCATCTAATGGATTCAATAAAACACTGTCCAGAGGAGAAAGGGCAGCACAGCGTTCATTCATTCACTCACTCATTCACTCATCATTTATTCACTTATTCACTCACTCATTCATTCATTCACTACCTCATTTATTCAGTCACTCACTCACTCATTCATTCATTTAACATTTAATTATATACAATCATTTGTGTATTCAATCACTCACTCATTTATGAAAACTTTTGTTCACTCAAACACTTTTTTAATCATCATTTCATTAATGTATTTCTCCACTACTTTGCTTATTCATCAGTTTATTCTTTCACTCACTCGTTCATTGATTCCCTTAAAAATAAATGCAGGTGCATCTATTGGGTAGTTAACCTTAACATGAGAATTCAGGGGTCTTATGAATGAATTAATGAACAGACAAATGAATGGATAAATGAACCAGTCTATCAAATATTTTGTCTACATTATTTTTTTCATAAATTAAGCTGCATATCTCCATTTTAACGGAAGTGTGCAGATGGTAATGTCTCATTTTTTATATATATTTTCAATATTTATCACGATTTTAAGAAAGAACTACAACCTTAAAATCAAAATAACAACAAGAAAGGTACAATTCGTTGATCAGTGTGGAGGATTTTTTTCTCAACTTAAGATTAAAAAATAAGTAGAAGTACAATTAGTTTGTTTTATATCTAACAATATTTCTGATAAAGAAAAATAAAGTAAATTAAATAATTGGTCACTTATTAAGCTTTTTCAGCTACTTGAAAAAAACAACAGAAATTCATACTAAACTAAAATATAAATAACTTTATTTTTCCCTCCCATCTAATTTTCTTTCGTCATTAATTTAGAATTGAGATGTTGCGTGAGATCAGTAAATAATTTGGTCTGACCTTCATTTTCTTTACAACTGAACCAAAACCACAAATCTCCACTGAGCTCAGCACCACAGCAGCTGAAGGGCAAAACAGCAACAAAAAAAACAACAAAAAAACACGAAATATCCAGTTAATGTGAAACTCATCACACAGGCCGCTGCACCGGATGCCCACACACACACACACACACACACACACACACACACACACACGCACGTGCACACACACTAGTGAATCTAAAAAAAAAAGCTGCAGCTAATATATGAATAACCAATTAGAATCCTGCACATATAATGTGAATTACTGAAACATTACGCTACAGCCAACAAGGGGCCCAGGAAACACAACCGGAAACAAAAGCCGGTCTTTCATTTACATTTCTGCTTTTCTGTCAGCAAACAACTTATATTTCTTTTATTCAAATCAAACTCGAGCCCACAGTCGCAGAAACTGAGCGCCGCCGCCGCCGCCATGGACTGCAGTTTATGCTCAGTTCTAACAGATTCGAGTGCGTGTCCGTGTGTATGTGTGTGTGTGCGTGCACGTGTGTGTGTGCACTAGCACCGGCGACATCACACATTGAAGTCACTGTGACGACACACTGGCAACAGCCGTGAAGTCTGCAGAACACAATGTACTCACAGGGAGACTCACAGGGAGCAATTTGTGCCTGGTTTGCCATTTGCATACACACAACTTTGTGTTTGTTTTCTTTGTGTTTGTGTGTGTGTGTGTGTGTGTGTGTGTGTGTTTGTGCACACTGCGTGCGGGTGATAACCGCGGAGGGAGGCTCCTCAAAGCTGAGGATGAAACGGCGACAGGCAGCGTGACCAAAGATGCCGCTCGCCGGGGCCCGGCCACACCAGATTACCCCCGTTAGCGCTCGTACTCTGTGCGTGTATGATTACGTCTGATTGTGTATGTGTGTGTGCATTTGTGTGAGTGTGTGTTACACATGTTACTATGTTGTGTCTTGGTCTTGTTTTTTATTTTCTCATCTTTCTCATCACAAGAACGATCACCTGGTGTTTCCGTCTAGTCACGTCTTTTCTTTTTTTCCATTAGTTATTGACGGCGCAGCTGTGGATCACGCGGTCGTGATCTGGATCACGTGGTCGTTCATCCTTTCATCCAGTTCCTACCTTTCGGTCTCTGACCTTTTGGCCCCTCCGTCCTGAACATGTCCATCTTTTTCAATCCGCTGTACATTTATGAGTTTATAAATCACATATAAAACCCTCTCGTAGAAATGTGATTCACTAATTTTGTCCTGGTGGCCACATACAGTATTGCAGAATCGTGTGACACACACCCTCACACACACACACCCACAAACACACACACAGACAGACACTGAACGAAAACCATGTTCGTTCACACACAGTCGTCACATAATGGACGCAGCATGAACGCCGCCCTTTCTGAACACGCCTGGACAACACGCCCCGTCTTGGCCCCATCAATACCTGTTGCTCCTGGCCAGCTGGCCGCAGTGTCTCCTGCTGGTGGGCGATGGGTAGCGCAGGCTGCTCAGCCTGGCCGCCATCTGCTCCAGGGCGGCGCGCTGGGCCTCGCGCTGGCTGACGATCAGTTCGGCCTGGGAAAACATAGCGGGAAGCACAGGAGTCAGAAAACAAGGACGGGACATTTAATGACCCCCCCTCCATGGCCCTTCCCTTTGGCATCACCCACAGGAGGAAAGTTGACACTTTTAGCTTCAAGCTCCAGGATTAGCTGCAGGGGGCGCAAGCAGCTGTCTATGAAGTTTACTTTGCTAGGTTAAAAGATATTTAACATTTTAATTTTGTAATTTAAGAAGAAAATTATTTAATCCTAGGTCAAGTTCAGCACTGATGACGCCAACACGTGTTCTTCTGAAAGTGAAAGTCGTGCACATGCCTGCAGCCAAACACAGATAACGACACAGCTGTAAACATGCTCTTAATTACGTGATAAAACTGCCATTCACATATCATCAGTTGAAATATATTTCATCAGATCAGCAGGATCAAAGCAAAGTTACACTGCAAACAACCTTTATGTGACGTGTAAACCTCTGTGTGCGTGTGTGTGTGTGTGTGTGTGTGTGTGTGTGAGTGTGTCCCCGAGTGGGGGATCATCCTCCTCTGAGTGTGATTAGCCGTTTATTGCGGATGAATGAGATTCGGCCGTGCCGTGTTTTTGACGGACGTGCCCTTTAAAGCCTCTCCATGTGGCCCAACAAGCCACTAGAAACACAATCCACACTTATCCTGTGCTCTCATCTTGGCGCGCACACTAACACACACACTCCAAAAGCCCTATGTATATGTATATGCATAAAAATGTATATACACACACTGATTTTCTCACACACACATCTCGCTAACACACACATTCAAGCACAAATTACCTCTCATACACAATAACACACACACACTCACTCACTCATCAAGCCTGCATAAAATGTTCCCATAAAGACACACACACACACACACAAACCGACCAAGAATTGCTCCACACACATATTTACTCATTGAACAAGAATCACTGCTCTCTCTCACAAATTATATTTCACACACACACACAAATGCGTAAACACACACAAACACACACACACACACACACACACACCACAGCTAGCTAGTCACACTCAGTATCCAGACACAATCATATAGAGGCACTCAGCACGCCGCTCAGACGTAATTGCCTACAAACTATATGGAGATGAGGCTTCAATTGAACCAATGACGGCGGAGAGAGTGTGTACAAACAGCAACACACACACACACGCACACACACACATATGACCGCCTCCCTCGTTCGGTAACAATCTGAATAAAGTGTCGTTGCGTTGCGTTTGCCATCTGATCTACTTAGCCGCCTCGGCGGAAGGATCCGGAAAGGTCATCCAATCTGTGTAAGGCAGAGCCGCTCAATCAGAGAGCTAATAAACAAACCGGCAATACACAATCACCAGTGTGTGTGTATTTGTTAAGGTGTGTGCCAGTGAGAGTATGTTTTGTTTGCACGCTCTTGTGTGTTTGTGTGCCGCTATTCTAGAAATGAAACTAACTGGAAGCTCTCAGAGAAAATGTATCTCACTTTGCCTGAACGTCTCCCCACTTTCATCCATTACTTCTCTCTGCCTTGTCCCTCGCCCGCCGTTGGCAGGTTGTTTTTTTTGCTGTCTGGTTAGTTGGGTTGCGAATCAGTAAATCAGCCAGACTGTTCTTTTTCTTTAGTAATGCCTTGCCTCTCGCATGCTTATGGGATTTTACATTTTAAAAGTCCTTTTAATTTATGAGTAAGAAAGTGAGTAAGATACATTTTCTCCAGCAGCTACTTCCTGCTTGTGTGTGTGTGTGTGTGTGTGTGTGTGTGTGTGTGTGTGTGTGTGTGTGTGTGTGTGTGGGGGGGCTGGGCTTTGTGATTGGCTGTCAGGTGGTCACATGACCGATCACACACGTGCTCAAACAGTGACAGCCAAACGAGACATGGATACAGGAATCTTTTCCTGTATAAATCTTTTCACTGTTTTCACTGTTGCGATTCTGTCCAAAAGACTATTCCCGTTTTCAAGTTGATTCTCACGGTGTGAAATCCTTAACATTTCCAATTTGCAAAATCGCTAATTAATTAAATACATATTACACATATTAAATTTTAATGCCTCCAAGGGTAAAAAAAAAAAATATGAAAAACCTTCCAAAATGAAAACAATATAGAAAGAAAATGAAGCAGGAAGGAAGGTCAGCTGATGGTTGTTCAGAGGAAACATAACAACGGATGACAAAGAGGGAAGAGAAAACAAAATCAATTCCTGCTGCTTCATTCCCGTCACCAAGCGCTTCGATCAAGAGTGTGCTGGGGGGGGGGGGGGCTGACAGCGTACAAGAAAGCAGCTGTTCCAGCTGCTCATCACTGCCGTCGCCTTGGATGAGAGATTTCCCCGCGGAAGACCAACTTTCTGACAAAGTCAAGTGTGTAGGAAACAATGAAAATGTAAGAAAGTGTGAATGTCGGTGTCAGTCACCGAGTCGGTCACCGAGTCGGTCACCGAGTCAATCACCGAGTCAGTCACTGAGTCAGTAACAGAGTCAGTCACCGAGTCAGTAACAGACAGTCACAGACTCAGTAACAGAGTCAGTCCCCGAGTCAGTAACAGAGTCAGTCACCGAGTCAGTGCTTGGTTGGTTACTTCATCCGTTAGCCTAGTCCAGACCCTTTCATACATGCAGCCACTCTCAGTCTGGTTGTAGTCTGAGTTTTCATACCCAACAGCTGAGTGAAGCCATAATGAAACACACACTGAGGTATTGAGGTACACGCACACAAATGCGCGTGCGAGCACACAAACACACACACAAACAAAGAGTGAGGCAATTTCTCCCGAACACCTTGAGGACACGGAACAGGAACACAGTCTGTTTAAAACACACACACACAAACACGCGATGATGAGTTGGGCTGCTTCCCAGTCTGAAGGATCTTCAAGGATTTTTTATCACAAATTATTTCTCTTCAAACTGGACTCGTGGCTCCATCTGTTAGCGTGTGTGTGTGTTTATGTGTGTTTCTTCATCGTGCCTTTCTTTCTTCTGAGCTGTAGCAGGGATCAAAAAAATAAAAAGAACATACACAATTATGTAAGTCATGTCATAAGCTGCCACATACAAACACACTCACACACCAAAGCAAGTTAGTGACTGAAGCACAGATCAACACGAATGAACAATGCACATATATCTGTTCTTTTAACATATATTTTACAGTCTGGGTCTTATTTTCATTATTTTGGATGATGACTCCATTAATTATAAATCAGAATTTACTCTCTGTCCAACAATTCTGGAAAATGATCATTTAAATAATCAATAATCAATGTAAACAAATACAGTTTATCCAAATTCTTGGATAAGAACCCCCTCTTTGCTCTGTCCGTGGTGCTGATTCTGCCACAAACTCAGAGTTTGAGTTAGGTATTTGTCCAAATCTCACAACAATTTTAACCAAATTGCAGAGGTTATTCTTAATTAATGTGCGGTAAAACAGCGGAGGCTCATTCAGGACCTTTGTGATCATGTGATCGTGTTTCTGTTTCTACCCTGCTGCGTTCATGTCGGCGTATTATCAGTTCTGAGAAATATACAGAGGGAGTAACATGTTATCATGAAAGGATTTTTTACGATAAACATTATTGTTTATTCCTATGGGACTTTTAAAATGTTTATAAAGAATCAAGAACCACGATGATCCGCTTAATGAGTTCAGATAAAAGGCGAGAAAAACTAAATCAAAACACATAGAATCAAACACTTCGTCAACCGTTTCTGGCATAACTGATTGTGTGTGTGTGTGTGTGTGTGTGTGTGTGTATGTGTGTTGTGTGTGTGATTTCAAATGGAACAGCTGAGTCCTGTGTTTCCAGTCTTGTCTTTCACATTGCTAATAGACACAGGAATCAATAAGAATCTGCCTCATTTGATGAATATGTAGACTGTCCCCTGAAACATGCACGCAGAGGCACACACAAACACACACACACACACATACGTGCAAAGTTTGTCTTTTTTCTGTAGATCTGCTTGTGTGGGTGTGTATATATATATGTGTGTGTATATGTGACTACTAACTTGCGCTGTATTGTGTGCGTGTTTCTGTGTGTGTTTGAGTTGCACTACAATGTGCTGAATCAAGTCATTTTAGGGCTTTTTGTTTACATGTCAGGGCCAATTTACCCAGCATCCCTGGAAACCCTCACAAGCATATCTCCCTGTTGGTGTGTGTGTGTATGTATGTTTACTGGAGAGCACGCTTGTTGATTCGCTGCTGTGAAAACGTGGCTCGATCCCCTACTTTTTTGCACGTGTCCTAACGACGTGTGCATTAGCGTGTGTGTGCGTGTCTGGGTGTATGTCAATGTGTATGTGTTTGGCTTGTGTGTGCGCACATGTGTGTGTGTGTGTGTGTGTGTGTGTGTGTGTGTGTCTCCTGGGGTTTTCCTGGGGCTATAACTGCCAATCAAACAGCAGTGTCAGGACTGAGAAGTGAGCAGCAGCATGTAAACACACTGCAAGAGCCAAAACACAGCCTCTGCTATCAATGCTAAATAAGCAGCTAATACCAGCAAAGCAACTAATAAGTAAATACACTAATCAACTAATCATGTCAGAGAATGGCACTGCATCATCAGATCCATAAACAGGAAGTAAAGCAGGTTAATTCCTCCCAAACAAGACATCACATCTCTGAGTTCTGACTCCCGTCCGCCGCCTGTGAAGCAGCAGCGACCAAATGGGAGCCATATTTTTTTTTACTGTGCAAGCCGATTGTCCAGCAGCCCCCCCCCCCCCCCCCCCAGCACCGCGTCTTTTAATCTGACAGGAGCATCTTTATGCCAGGGAAGTCGTATGAACTGGTCCTGGGCCCCGCTGGGCTAAATAGCTGCCTGGAGCGTTGCCCAAAAAAACTTAAAAACCAAAAACCCTGCGAAATGTTGAGGCTTTTGTTACCAAGGATACTGAGAGCGAAAACTTAAAAATAAGATTTTCCCAAGATACATCATAGGGAATCTTATTTTGTGTTTTTTTGCAGGGCGTAGTAAACATCTTAATCTCCAGGGGAAACTTACGTGGCTCAGAGGATCATTTTTCTTTAGGACAATTAGTTTGTGTCATTGCCGCTAAATGTAAGTATTTGCATGTTATTTGTAGTAGTTTTTCGTGAAACCTGTGAAAATACACTTATCAGTTATTGGTCAACAGAGAGAACATGTGCTCAGAAGTCCATGAAGGTGACAAGGCTCCGGCACTGGCTTTCCAGTCGGTAACTATTCCCGTGGTCAAAACCTTTGCCACGTACCCTGAGTGTTGGTTTTCTCGACCGTGGACCTGATTCACCGGCCAGAACTGAAACTACGGAGGTGGGTCGGGGCTGGTCCCCGCCTATCTCCGGTCAACAGAACCGGTTTATTTACCGGCCATGACGGGCTTGGCAAATATTGGAGCGGTTCTGTTGAAAGGAGTCTGAGCTGTTGTCCTGTTTGGTTTAGTTTTCAAAACAAAAATAATAACAGGAGAATAAATGCAGTAAAAAGAAACAGAGAAAAACAACCTAGTGAGATTTTTGTTTTGATTTTTGTTTCTTCTTTTAAATCCACATTTGACGTTAATTTCTTGCAACATCTGTGTGTGTGTGTGTGTCTGTGTATGTGTATGTGTGAGTGCCTTGTCCGCAGGCTGCTTATGTTGTCCAGATGTCTCTGCTGAGGACAGCATCTCAAACCTGACGTCAATCAAACAGACCTGCAGCTCACCTCCTCTTCTCCCTCTGACCTCCTATGAACCCCCGCCCCCCATCCCTCCATCCATCCATCTCCTCTTTCCCTTTTCTCTTCGAAGAGGAACGAGGGAGAGCGAGCAAGGAGTCGCGGCAGTGGCGGAAGATGAGAGCAGGAATTTGGAAAGAAGTTCTCATTGGAAACAGACGTGCACACACAGGCACACACAGGCACACAAGCAACACAACACACACTGCATGTTTCTGTGGGTTAACAACACACTGAGGATGGGCGGAGCCTTTAAAGGAGAAAGCTGTGACGACAGAGCCAAATTATTCAGAGAGTCAGAGATTTATGACAAGACTGTCCGATTACAGAGACATGTCAATCATCTATTACTCTAAATAGAAAAAAAAATAAAAAGGTAAATAAATTAAACTGATTTTGTCCCCTGAAGGAGCCGATTTGGCCCCTTGGGCCCCTCCCTCCACTCGGTCTCTTGGCGATGCCACCTCGACGCTCATCTCTCACTCTCCCTTCATTAAGATCTGAATTTTTTTTTTTTTTTTATGTCAGTTAATTATTTCCTAATCAGATTGTGTGTTAATTAGAATAGTGGCTAATGTTAATTAGCCGTATTAATGGGAGCTGCTGTAACACCTGCCCCAGGGAGCAGGGGTCTCTGCCGCCCCCGCCGCCGCCGCCGCCGCCGCCGCTGCCACCACCGCCCCCGCCTTACAGACGTCTTCAACTCGGACCAGTCTCCTGATTTCAGGTTGTTTCGGATGTCTGCAGCATGTCTTGCGTGAGCTTAAAACATTAACACCGAAAACTGTTATCAAGCCTCTGTTTTCCTCCTGATGATTCAACATTTTGGATTCAAGAGTCAAAGAATCAGGGTTTTCTATGGGGAAAAAAAATATGATTTTTATCTAAAAATAAAACATGGGATTGAATTTCTGTCTTATAAATATTTACGTTTAATTTATTTTTTCCTTTTATAAGAAGCGCCAGAGCTAGAACAAGTTAAAATTAAATAAACTAAACTTTTAAGTGTTGCAGGAATTGTATTTCCTAAAATCTTAGTTGTTTTTTTTAAATATAAACAAAATTTTGTTTTACGATTGAGTTCTCCCTTTAAAGGTTTTGTGTTTTGACTCTAACTCGAACACAGGACTAATTTTTGAGGAAAAACAAATCTAGTTTATCATCCTTGAAAAATTGTTGTTTTTGCCCAAGCCCGACACAGTGAAGTTGATTTAAACCACATGCGCAGCTTCTGTAGGTGGAAGTTTAAAAAAAAAGGTCGGAAGCAAAAATGTTCGCACATTTATTTAATGAACATTAACTCCACGGCCTGAAAAACTGCATCCACGATGCTCGTTCTCAGTTTCTCCACCAATAATTAGCAACCAGACGCATCGTTGTCGATGTCCGGGAGCGTCTGAACGCTGTTTGCGTTGTGTTTAAATCTCGGGCTACGGTGCTCGAAAGAAACCTCCGTGGTCACGGTCGATTGTTTGAGCCCTGCGCCATGGCGTAAAAGAACAGTAGAAATTAGGAAACCTGGAACCTTGGTTCTCATTCCCCCGGAACTTGATAGATATTGTAGATTTTTTTTTTTTTTATTTTACTGCAAACGGTTGTTGACATTATATTAGAGGAGTCAGCTGCAGTTTAGCATCTTAAACACAGCATCCCTGACACACGCATACACACAAAGGCGCACACACACGCATGGAGATCCCTGACACATCTCTGTGCTAAATTAGCTGATCTCCCAACATGCTCTAGTGATGCAGACCTAAAAAACTATTAAAAGAAAAAAAAGAAAATTCCCGCAGCTCAAAGAGAAATTGGAGCAAAAATGATGATCACCTGAAAAATCAATATCATTTCTCCAGTCCCTGCCTGCTGATACACACACACACACGCACACACACACACAGTTAGACAGAGACAATGCCGTTTATTGGTTAAAGACACAGCAGCCTGCAGGTGGAAGTGTCTCTGATTGGCTCAGAGATGCTGAATGACAGACAAGGTCAGACTCACTTTATTGTTTTCTCTTGCGTGTCCATTTATCTATTTATCTACCGCACACGCACACAGAAACACACACACATAGACACGCACGCACGCATACACACACACTAAATCAAGCAAATGCTGTTTTCAGAGCAGAAGCCAGTTAGACGAGCGAAAGGAAGGTTTTCAGAACTAATTACACACACACACACACACAAAAAGGAGTGAACTGAGGAATGTTAGGTGGAGGATGGAGGGAAGAGAGCAGAGGGAAGGAAGAGAGGAAGAGGGATGAGAGAGAGAACATCTGAGGTCTCCAGCAGTGTGATTGGTCATTTATTTAGTATTTATCTTCCTCTCTGTTAATTCATCTGAGTATCATCTAAACACTTCAGAGAAGGTGGGATGTGTGGGATGATGTTCCTATAAGATACACAGTCGCTCTCTCTCTCAACACAAACACACACATACCCTTAGTGTTTCATTACCATTGTTCCAGTGATAAATAACTCCAAGACTCTACCAGGTAAAATTCAATTTCTCTGCATGTCTGTACTTCCTGACCTGGCTGCCTTGATGTTTGAGTGTGTGTGTGTGTGTGTGTGTGTGTGTGTGTCTGTGTGTAAGTATGATGACACTTCTTGGAAAGTGAGAACATTTACTGAAAGTGAGGTCATTTTTTGAAATTGTGGATATTTATATCAAATTTATTAAACGAAAATTACTTTTTTTTAAAAAGGGAAGTTTAAAGATTAAAAGTTTGCTTTCAGGTCAGGGGAAGAATCATGTTGATGAGTGTCGTCATAAGCGTTTGTACGTTACAGTGTTTTTACACGTCCCCCTAAACTAATCAAAGAATTAAAAAAAACAAAACCACCCCAGAAAAAAGTCCAATTATTGTCAACAGAATCCTTGGAGCTAACACGCTGCCTCTCCGTTGTTGTCTCCTCCATCCGTCCATCCCTCCGTCATCCCGCGTCCATCCCTCCATCTGCTAGAGTGACCTTGTATTTCATTTACTGATAATTACATGGATTTATTCCACCGAGAGGCTTTAATTAGAATGCTAGAAATATTGATTGCCTCTATCATCTCCCTTCTCTCCTCTCCTCCACTCACCCCCCCACTCCATCCCTCCCTCCATCCATCCATCCGTCCGGTCGTCCGTCCCTTTATTAAAATTGTTCAAGAATCAGAGGAAGGAAGAGAGGAAAAAAAAAACGAGAAAAGAAAACCATCACAGGAAGAGAAAAGAAAATGTTGGGAAAGATAGAAGTAATTACAAAGAATAAATGATGCTATAGTAAAAGTTTAACACTGACTCTCATTGGGACTTAATTGCAAAAATATAGGTTTTATTTTTATACATTAAATATATGTAAATGATTGTGAAATGAGACAAAAGCGCAGCAACTTGTCCCCTGGGGAAAGCTAAAGTTGTTTAAAGCAGTTTAACAAATTAGCTACGCTGTTAACATTTGTATTTCAAATTAATGATTTATTATTTGGCCGCAGAACGACCTGTAAACAATTATTATGATAACTACAGTCATTTGGAAACTGTAAAAAGTTTCAGCTGTTTGTTGACGGTTCAGATACCAACCAGAAAGCTAACTGCTCAGGTGTAAGCTAAAAGCTGAATGCTAAGGGTTTAGATGCTAACACTACAGTTGCACCAGACAGTATTTTTTACATTAATGATTCAAATGCCTCCGTGTAATATGAAAGTGTAGCTTGTACATTTTCAATAACTCTGCAAATCTATGAAGTCGTTTCTTCACTTCCTGTCTGGTTCCGTCTCAGTGCGGGCAGGTGTTTTCATAATAAAAGCTCTGATGATGCCATGGTCCGCCACCAGAAAGACACAGCCAAAGACAAGCTGGTGAATGCAGGGCAGCATTTAGCAGCTAAAGAGAGATTTGGTGGAGGAGACAAAAAGAGAGCTAAAAGAGAGGGAGTACTGAATAATACTTTAGAATAATGACATCTTTATTCATAACAACTTTATGAGGCGATAAGCCCAAAGAAATCAAGTAACGGAGCTTTAAAACTGCAAACCAGGTTCTGCAAAATGCCACAGGTTGTGTTTATGATCATGTAAGTCTAACGTTTTTCCAAGAACAAACAGGCTTATTCCTTAGCTGCTCGGTTGCTAGCGTTGGTGAGTAGTTAGCCAATTATCCCGATATCAGACTCATATCGAAAATTCACAAAGAGCGAGAGATCACAAAGGTCACACGATCATTAATTAGCAGCCTGATAATTAAGTACATATGTAAATCATCGTCGCAGATGCATTGTGGGGATGGGAGTAATCCGTCCTTGGGTACAGGGCAGGGAGGAGAAGAAGGAAACAGTGAGAGGGAGAATTAAATGAATGCTCAGCCAAGCTAACAGGCCCACTGACTTTATTTTCTGCTGGCCGAAGCAGAAAGACGTCGCTCAGTATTCCCCCCCCTCGTTTTTTTTGATGTTTGATTAATTATTTTCGTGCCAATCCATTTCTGCTTCCCTCCATATTTAATTAAAATATCATTTTAAAACATAATTAAGTTTTTAATCCGACTGCGAGTGAGTCTCCAGCAAAGCAAAGAAGACTCCCTCTCTCTCTTTTCTTTCCTCTCTCCCTCCACTCTATCGGCAAATTGGAAGCTGCCTGCAGGCTTCTCGCACACACACACACACACACACACACACACACACACACAAACACAGAGTTCCTAGTAAGGTAGAAATGTTATGAATTCTCTGTTCGGTTCAAGCATATACTGTCTGACCTGGGCTGTGCTGATTGTGTGTGTTTGTGTTTGTGTGTGTGTGTGTGTGTGTGTGTGTGTGTGTGTGTGTGTGTGTGTGTGTGTGTTTGTGTGCTGAAACACCCAGCATGTGGCCCGGCGGCTGCTGATGGCCGAGCTAATTATGCATGAAATCAAATATGATTTAAAAAAACAACATCACAAGAAACTCCTTTCTCTGCTACAATGCAAACACACACACACACACACACACGTACACAACTCAGCAGGAGAGACAGACAGACGATGGTGATGATTGAATGTGTGTTTTTGTTTTGGATGAACGAGTGTGTGTCTACTTGTGTGATGAGGACAGGGAGGAAAGCGTAACAACGGAAGATGAGCTGCACGGATTCGCATTTGCTCTTGTTTTAACAGGAAAACTGGTGGAACTTCCGCCGCTCTGGATTTTCTTTAAAACCCACCGACACGGGGGGGTCTCGGTACCGCCTCAGAATCTTGGTTTCAAAAAAGTGGCGCGGTGCTCAGTGATTGGCTGCGGTGAAAGTTCTCTAAAATACAGAGAAGTACACGGATGAAAGAAGCTGAAGACGAGCAGAATGGGATTTCACGAAGACGCCGAAACTCTTCAGTCAAAGTATACGGTTAATAAATTTACGGTTTGGGCCTTTAGGAAGGGGCCGAAAGTAAAACCCACATAGTTTTATACTTGATTATCTTTCACATCACCTCCTAATAGATATTTTTTTACTGGACTTTATTTTGGGTTTGGAGTGTGTTCGTTTTGATCTTTTCATTTATTTTACTGGAGTTTGTTTCCCTTTTCCATTCTGGTTCAGTTGACAAAAGTTGTTTACCTATAAGTTTCTCCTTTGATTTTTAAAAATTTTTTCTTGTTTTAAATTTGTTTTGTTCACAGCACTTCGCAACTTAGTTTTCTCCACAAATTATAAGAATTATAGAAGTACAATTTGAGGTATTTGAATTTGCTTACTCCTTTCTTTACTATACATCTTAAAAAAAAAAGAAATATTGCATTTTCACCTGAGGGAATAGGAGAATCGTAAATAAAATACGATGAATTGTCACTAAAAGATTGAACACAACAGTATATTCAGTCGTAGAAGTTACCTTGACCAGCTCTGACAATAAAATGCTGCTTGCATGTTAATGCATCAGTGGTAATATTCCAATGACCTTATGTACTTTATACAAAAGGGTAGTCTGCATAATATCAATATTTTTTGATAAAATTACATCTATTTAAAGAGTATCTTGGTAGCAGGCTGAAAAATAACGGCCAGCACCAACAAGTAGTGATGTCAAAAGGTCCGGCGGTTCACCTGTACATCACTGCAGCCAGGTGTGATGTTAAGCCACTGGAGATCAGCAAAAATGTCAACAACAAATACATAAATATCCATGTTAAAAATTCAGGAGGTGTCAAGATGCTCTTCATATATTAAAAAAAATATAATCTTGGAAAACAGCCGCACAAAAAAAAAAAAAGCTTGAGTGGCGCAGCTGAATCAAAGGTGACACTTCTGATTGGAGGAGAAAAAAATAATAAAAAAATTAAGAAGACTAGCTCACGCCTGACTGAGTCCAGACCATTAAAAATGCAGCAGTCTCCTTCCGAAATCAAATTACCCTGAGCCGATTCAAAGGCGTCTCGTATCCATCACCGCGGACCGCGTGGTCTCCAAAACAAGCAAATTAGATGTGGCGTTTATTCACGTGGCGGGCGGCGGAGGGGAATTAAGATTTTTGGGGGGTAAATTACGGGTAATTAAGGTCCATTCCGCGTAATTCTCTGCTATTAGATGTAATTTGACGGAGAGAATGTGGAAAGGAAGAAAAAGTAGTGTGTGACGGGGAGAGGAGAGCGACTGCGTGGCCCCTTCCTCTTTATTTATTCTACCTCTCTCTTCAATTCTCCTCCTTTTGCTCATCTTCCAGCCCCCGAAACACTTCCTCTTCTGCCTGGGCTTTCTGCTCTGTTCAAGGACACCATTCCAGTTATTTTCAATATCAAAAGATGGAACATAAATCAAAAAAAAAAGCATGACACAGTGGCTACAATCCTCAGCCTCAACCGACTGATTCCGGCAAAGGGGGGGATGAAAAAGATGGAGAGAAAGAGGAGAGGTAGAGTGGGAGTGAGGGAGAGGAAAGAAGAAGAATGGAAAGAATTAGTTTATTAATTATGTCTGTGTTATCATCTCAGAATGTTAAAAGAAAAACTGACTTAACTTTTTAGTTGTATTTCAAAACAAACCGAGTTGTTTCAGGAAGTTTTGTAAAAAGAACAAACAAATGTCTGAATGAACGGCCATAGAGATTACTGAAGTAGATTCAGGAAAAATTAAAATTAATTCTAGAAAAATCCTGAAACATCTGTTTCGGTAACAGACAAAGGATGTAAATGGCAAATTATTTGCTCTTGTTTTAATAAAAATTAGACTTTTAGGTCTCAATAATTGGTCAGAATGACTTGATCCTGTTCTTTCTCTCACAGTGAAATGGCTGGAGAGAAGGGGTGAGGTAAAGGAAAAAGGGGTTGATTGAGAAATGGAGGTAGAGAGAAAGATAAAGGAAGAGAGAGAAGGGGGATGAGGGGGAGAGAGTGGAAACAATCAAAAAAAGAAAATTAAATAAAAGGGAAAGAACAAAAAAGAGAGAGGGGGGACCAAGGCAAAATAAAAAGAAAGAAGCACAAAGGACTTGAAAAATATTAATACATAGATAGGGACAAGAAAGAAAGAGAGAGAGGCAGAAAGAAAAAAGAAAGAAAAAACCAGCCGCAGCCTTTGTGACAGAGAGATGTTTTACAGCTGTTGGCATCTGCCACAACATGCCACAATCGCCCCCCGAGGGTCTTCTTCACTGGATTATCACAGTTGCCACAGCAACAATGCCACACGATGACTCTGGGGGGAATTAATAAAATCTTTTTTAAATTAATTAATTAAAAAACAGACCTAAATTAGCACAGGAGGCTTTACCTCGTCGCTCGGCCGAGGGCAGACGCCGGGAAGACGAACATCGACCGGCAAGACAGCCTTCGTCCATCACCGCGACGACCGCCGTATGACTACGGTGTCCTCGCGATCCAGACAAAGAAATGACGCACGTTGGGACGAAACTTTTTCTGCTGATATCACAGGAAATAAATCACACTGCCGACACGAGTGATACAGAAACACCAACATAGTACAAAAAATTAATGTATAAATAATTTCTTGAAAAAAAAATTAAATTCAAGTTCGAGCTGGTTTCCTTCTAGTAAAACGTCTGATTTTACACACACGCAAAAAGAAAAACGGGCCACAAACAGAAGCACCATTGGTTCTGGTGGTTCCTCTTTCAAACCCGGGGTTCTACCGTTGAACTTATTCTTAAACAAGGCTGTGGCTCAGGGGGTCGTCCACCAACCAGAAGGTTGGCAGTTCGATCCCCCGGCTCCTCCGGTCTGCTTGTCGAAGTGCCCTCGGGCAAGATACCGAGCCCCAAGTTGCCCCCGATGTGTCATCTGTGCATATAAAAAGTTTATAGAAAATAAAAATTGTTGACAACAGAAAAAAGCGCTGTATGAACGTGTAAGTTAATGGGAGAATGTGGCAATGGTGTTAAAGCGCTCTGAGCGGAAAAATGGCGGAAAATCGGCGTCAGCGCGTATTAACATAGGAAATATACCAAACTTGTTCCATGGTTGTTTTTGGTGAAGTCACTTGTGGTGCCACATTCGCAAAAAGAAGAATTCCAGCTGCGCACCAGACACCGAATATATCACAACATGGACAACGGGTTGAGCTTCTGTCATCAGAGGGGCGGGTTCGGACGCGGCCAGACAGCCTGGTGAACACCTCACCTGAGGCGCTCCGGAAGCCTCAAAGTGCACCGCACCTGCCGAGGGACCGACCCGGTCGATAAGGTTGACTGTTGGGGGGTGGGCAGAGCCGTGCGAGCACTGGTTGAAACCTCTGACAGACTTGGTGTTTCGCCGCTGCCTGGAAACACCAAGGGCACGGTTTGATATTTAATATTTAATACGTTTGCCTAATCACGCTCAGACCTGGTGTGTGTGTGGAGAGAGAGTGTGTGTGGTCTCTCTGTCAGTCTGCGTTTTTTGGTTTGTCTGCAGGTCATTTAATGATTTTACACACAAGCGATTTATCATAATATTACAGAGACAATCTTCTATTATTCTTTGCCTTCATCTCTCGCTCCTTCACTCACACACACACAAACACTCACACACACACGCTTTCACACTCCCTCTCTCTCTCTCTCTCTCTCTCTCTCCACAGTAGCATCATCTAACTCCTCGGTCAAAGCGGAATAATTGTCAATGAATATTTAACAAGGTTTCAGATGCAGGGATAGACATCATCCCCCCTCTCTGTCTCTCTCCCTCTCTCTCTCCCTCACACACACTCAGTGTCTCGGTTCTCTGTGATCCAGGCAGAGGTTAGCGATACGGCGTGGTCAGTGGTGCGTACAGCAGCCAGTGGATTAGCGGAGGGGAGATGATGAAGTGCAGAATAAATACTAAATAAACACCCTCTGCCTCCGCTCCACATATAGTAACGCCGCCTTCCCACGCCAGCAGGCTGTTCCTCGCCCCCCCCCCCCCCCCCCCCACACACACACACACACACACACACCATGGGACTGGACTCGTTTCACCGGAGGTGGTCATGAAACTGATGAAACTCTAATCAGCCGCCGGCGGCGTTTGTGGTTTTCTAGTCCAGATCTTCCCGGGCATGGAAAGTTTTGAACTGTTCAGAGAGGTCTGGAACCGAGTCGTAGGCTGCTGTCAGGGAGGTTTTTGTCAGCAGCGCGTAGCGTCCCGCTAAAGTTCACTTGAGCAAAGACAGACCCGGGATAGAAAGAGAAATCCATGTACTACAGCACCTGGGAGGACTTTCAACACAACGGGAAGACTCACATTTAAAGTTTTATCGATTTATGAAAGAACTCAGGAGCAGAAAACGTAACGGAGCCTAATACAACAGAAACAAATACTTATAATGTTTAATGTTTGAGCTGAAACAGTGTCAGAGACGAGTGTGATCGTTCTGGAGGCTGCAGTTTGTGCCGCTGCTGAATTGCGTTTTGCTACACGGACGTTTGTTTCCGTTTTTATCAGTTATCGCAGGATAAATGAAACTCAGAGGACTCAGAGACCAGATCCACATGAAGGATCATGTTGCTCTGTAGCTGCCGGATGAGAATTAGCCGCTCTTACAAAATTGTTCAACATATCCACTTATAAAGTTTGTTTTCTGTGTTGTTGTGTAGCAACTTAAACTTACTTTTCAAATGAGGGTAATTTTCATTTAAAGGGTTTTTTTGGGGGGGGTTTTCTACATATTATGGATCCCTCAGAACTCACTTCACTAAAGGATAAAAAGCAAATTTCAAACAAATATTTTCTGACAGCTGCTCATTTTCCGTTGAAACTAGTTGACAAACCGACTCTCATCTAACCCAGCTAGAATCGGGGTGGAGGGATTAAAATCTAAAGCTAAGCGGTTGGATTTGATGACAACATGCTACGAACCAGCTCAGATCCTCCTCAGACAACTGCACCAAACCCTCTGGATCTTGTTCGTTCTGGGGAAAATCACGTTGCAAATTTTATTTTCAGCGTCTGGTTTTCACAGCGGAGAGTTTGCATTTACTCAAGAACAGAGTTGATTTCCCCTTGAAATGGAAATTTGTATTAGTCCCTTTTTAGTTGATAAAAAAACTGCTACTTTTAGTCACATTCAGGTCAATAATTGCTGAAGATTTTTTTTTTTTGCCTCGTTTAGCCTTATTTTCCAGATGCATTTTTAATTTTATTGCCTCTGTCTCGCTTCTGTAAACAACCCTGAACATTTTGAACACAGAACCTTTCACTGTATGTTGTGACTTTATAAATTGTGCTATTGCTCCTTTCGCTGATTTGAATATTTATTCCATTTTTTAAATGATTATTATTATTTAGAATAAAACAGATGAAGTAAATAACAGATTTTCCTTTTTTTCCTGAAAGTACATACCGAACGTACAGACCTGATATCCAGTATTTCACAGTATTGACCTCACATACTGTATCTGTCAAACTTTAATAGACACAAGGCTTCATTCCCTAACACCTCTCTGAATGCCCCCCCATCTCCCTCTCTCCCTCTCCCATTCTTCCCCTCTCCCCCCTCCCCCTCTCCCTCATTGTAATCAGCAGCCCTTACAGCCAATCTGCTGGCCATAAACCTGTCGGCAGCCCGATGATGTACGGCTCGCTGAATTACCTTATCTGCCTCTGATTTACTGTGCCTCACAGGTAGAGAGACAAAAACAGCCTCCACACCTCCGTCACATCCATCCATCCCTCCCCCCTTTCTCTACCTCCCTCACCCTTGCTTTTATCACTCTTCTATCAAAATCCCCCTGCTACCTTCCTCTGGTCTTTTGTTCCTATGTCTTGTTTTATCTTTTCCTTCATTCCACTACATTCTTCTCCTCCACCACTATTACATGCTATTCTATCCATCTCTTTTGGCTCTTGTTTGTTTCCATCCTTTAAAAACTCTCCCCATCTTTTCATCCCCCTTTCTCTGATACCTCCAGCTGGTTCTAAACCTCCGTCCATCCCAGTGCACACACAGCATCAACCCTCCATCCCTATCTCGGTTTTTTGTCAGCTGTTAAACTTCCCTGTTTCCCTTTCTAATTTTTCCTCTAAACTTTATCATTTTTAATGTCCACCTCTCAGTCTCTCCTTCATCTCTTCATCCTTTCCCAGCCTTCCTTCATCCCTCCTTCAGCACTTACATCCACCCCGCCCTTTTTTCTCCCATTCATCTTCATCCATTCATCTTCTCAAAGTCTGTTCCCAGTTCCATTCTGGGGTTTTTTTTGATTTTCCTCCCGTCCCTCTTCTTTTCTTTCTCCAACTTCCTTTTCATCCCTCCACAACCAGTCTAGCCTCTCATCCTGTGCTCTTTTCTCTCTCCTGTCATCTTGATACATACACCATCCATTCATCCCGTCCTCATCTTTCCTTTTTATTCCCTCCCGTTTTTCATTTTCATCCCTCCTTCCCTCAACGATCCGTTTCATCTCGCCTCCTCTCTCACTTCTCCCCTCTTTTCTCTCCATCCATTATCCGTTCCATTGCTTCTCTCCTTTTCTTTACTCTCCTTCCCTCGCTCTCGTCCTCTTTTCAGTAAACATGAAAAAGAAGGATCCAACCACTGTTTTCAGGTGGAAAACAAGAATCATGACTAAAAGGAAGAATGTGGATAGACATTTTCTGAAACAGCATTGGATGGTGTATAACACACACACACACACACACACACACACACACAAAAAACGCACTCTCTCTCTCTCTGTTCATTCTGATTCATTATTTCTTCAGACAATGAAAAAAAAATCATCACACGAAACATCCAGACAATGATGACAAGACAAAGAATCCAAGTAGAATAACAAGAATGAAGAATGTACACACACATATACAAGTTATTTACAAACTGACAACGAGACAGATCTGTGCATGCACACACTCACACTTTTATACAATCACACACACCCGGATACAAACACACATTATCTCTCTCTCTCACACACACACACAAAGGCAGCATCAGACTCTGGTGGTAATTACGGCCTACAGTGGTCCTTGTTGCCTTTTATTTAAGAACAAGATGGAGAATCTTTGATCAGAAACAGAGAGAGAGAGCGAGAGAGGGCGAGTGTGTGTGTGTGTGTGTGCACGCCTTGATGTATGAATACAAATGAGTGAAATGATATCGAAATGTGGTTTTGATTGTGTGGCTTTGAGAGCAGAGGGGGGGGGATGTAATTAAGTCACCAGGAGGACAGTCTGTGTGTGTGTGTCTGAAAAAGAGAGTCCGTCTGCTCATGAGTGTTTGTGTTTTCGCTGTTTATTCTTTGTCCTTGCATAGATGCATTCATTTGTATTCATATGCCAGTCCATATGTCCACGGTAGTTTAGGTGTACATATATATATGTGCGTGCGTGCGTGCGTGCGTGCATGCGCGCATGTCTCCTCAGAGCTGAATTCCTTCACCATTCCTCCTTAATGAAAAATAAATAGTGTCCACTGTTTCAGAGCACCCTCTCAATCAGCTGCAATCATGCTCTTATTTTGAAATAAAAAACCTGGGCCATCTCCCTCCTCTCTGTCCCGATTTGCATAATTTTTCTCTCCCAAGAAATCGGCCCCCAAAAACAGTGTAAAAGGAGCAGATGTGAAAACTGGTGGAAGTTGAGTCGCCCGCCGAGGACGACGGTGGACGCGTTCGACAGTTAGCGTCATGTTAGATCTATGAAAACATCCTCAAGGCAGGAAACCCAGCCAGGAAAGTTAAAAAGTTACGTCCCGGCTCCATATTACCCAGCAACCCTAGACACCATATGCTAAAGACTAGTTGTCACAGTTTAGCTTGTTAAAAATAAAGAGGGTTTATTTACTGTTTTTTATTTTGCAAAGTTAAATAACGACTTGAGAGGGAAACGTAACCAAGGGTATAGACATAAACCAAAAACACTCGTGCAAATGTGTCGGATGAGGGGAAATGCTGTGTGTGTGTGTGTGTTTGTGTGTGTGTGTGTGTGTGTGTGTGTGTGTCAACGGGAGGGCTGCGTTTGTGCCGGTTCGTGGGGTGTGTGAAAAGTTTTGTTACGTGCCGTTAACATTTGTAGAAGTTTGTGGATGTCACGGCTGTAAACACCCAATGCTGATAAGGTAAAATAACAGGAAAACGACTTGGTTTTTGGGTTTTAAATCAATACATTTTAAGGTTATCATTACTGTTCTTTTACAGGAAGTGAACACTAAATGTTTTTGTATATTCATTTTAATTTCCTATTTATTTTCAAAGACTTCCCTTGACCTCCTGCACCAGCACCCACAGTCTATCACAGTCACAGAGTTTCTGCTGCTTGTGTTTCTCACTGTCTGCTGTTGAACAATAACGTCCATTAAACAGCTGACTCTGAAGATCGGGCTTTGTTTTTTGTGTTTTTCCCAGTCTGCTTCGTTTCTTGTTTTCTCGTCTGAAAACACCACTGATTTTCTCAGGTTAGCATATAGTCAGGTGTTAGCTAGCGCGACCCCTGACCTCCACGCCTGTTATCACTCATCCATCTACCTTCCATTTCAACTTTTTTTCAACCACGTCATTTTTTTTCTGAAGACTTTAACTATTATTCTTCCCCTGAACTCGTCCATATCATGTTCGTGATGCTACTGTTGCAACAGCTGAGGCTTATTTTCCTTCTCCAGTGGTGGAACCACATGCCTGAACATCCGCAGCAAACACACACACACACACACACACACACACACACACACACACACACACACACACACACACACACACACACACACACACACACACACAAACGTACACACGCACAAAAAATACAACTTTCCCTGCTGCGTTTACCCACAAAAAGAGAAGCTGGGGGGGGGGTTACCAAAACTTTTTTTTCTTTTTAATTTTTTTCCCTCCACCACCAGCTCGTCAAAGTGCTGAGCTGAAGGAAGCAAACTCATTTCTTTCCTCTCCAGGCATTTGCTCGTTAACTGACTGTTCCACTGCTGCCGCCGCTACGTCGTCGTCTCCACCGTCGCCACCGCCACTATCCCGCAACTTTCATCAAACTCAAACACTTCTCCTAATAATCACTGCTGCCGTATCCATGTTTAACAAGGTAATATTACATTGAAAACCATCTGTAGCTTTCAGGAAAAAAAAAAAGAAAAAAAAGAAAAAGAAAAAGAAAAACACCCACTTTACATATTCACTTTTAACCATCCACGTAATTAAATATTTGAAAAATATCAGGAATGGAAAATTAAAACAGAAAAAGCTCTGCCGCCACCGCTATCAATTTATTCCCTCTCTCAGAGTGCATTAGAAACGTCAGATTGCCGTCGGCAAAGACACAGAAAGAGCTTGGTGGGTTTTTTTTAAACTCACTTTATAAATTACATTTTGGAGTGCTTTGGCATGCTAATACCTGCCGCCACGGAGAGCAGACAGCGTTAATTATTTCTTATTGGGATCGGCGGCAATTATTTGCATATTTCATTTAGCCGTTATAGATGTTGCAGGTGGGAGGGAGGATGGGGGCGCGGGCGCATGAGACAGTTTTCACTTTGTGTCTCGACCAACTTTTGGAAGGAGGGAAAAAAAAAGAGAGAGAGAAAAAAAAGGTGGATCCACTGACCGTATGTGTTTGGAGGAGCATTAATTTAGGCTGATTTCAGTCATTTCCATGAGCCGCGGCAGATTATCAGCGATAATTAACGACATTAGCTTTCAGTATCAAGCGGGCTCTGATCCAAAAAGGTCAGAAAAACAGTTTTAAGAACCTCAGCGTTTCGACTTTGTTTGGCTAAAACATCAATTATGACATTATTTGTACTCAATTGGCTTCATGAGCGGCTCAGTGCAGGGACAAACAGCAGCGGAAAAGTCAAACTTTTTAAGAGCTTAATGGGGAAACTGATGCATCTGAGAGGAGACACAAAAGCTGGGACGGACTCAGCATCGGTGAAAAAAAACAGTAGGGAGAGACTTTTTTTTTTTAATTCTGAGAGGTTGGTTTCATCGTTCTGACTGATAAATCAGACTTAAAGCAGCAGAGCATCACGACAAAGTCAAAGTCAACAAAAGTTTTAGCAAGAAACACAATGGTGTGTTAAAAACAGTGGAAAACTAGAGTCTCCTGTTGATACATCAAATCAAAACCTTCAGTTCATCCTCGTCTTTAATAAACTATTAAAACAAGGTTGATTCCAGTGTTATTTTTTTAAATATTTGTCCTCCACTGCTAGTTTAATTTAATCCTAATAAAGCAGGATTCATGCTTCTGTGTTGAACCTACGCTGTTATAAAAATGTATATTCTTCGCTGGCATCACCCTGCAGTGACACCAACAAACCACTAGTTGGCAGCGGCGTTGTTCTCCAATGCCACCGTGTTGAGTTTCTTTGCCGCCGTTTTCCACCAGTTTGTCGGCGTCACTTTGAAATGATGACGACTGAATCTGAGCAGATCTCAATGGAATCTGAGCTGATAATTTTAGTTTTCCCTGAATTCACTGCGACGCAAAAGCAAAAGAAGGCGTCGGAGGAGAAGGTCGGAGGAGACAGTCTGTACGGCGGCAGCGAAGGAGGAGAAGCTGGAAACGCGACACTACTGAGCCGACCAATCACAGCTCTTGGTGTCTTCATCCCTGCGATGCGGAGTTACATTTTTTTTGTGGGGGGTGAACGTAAGACTATGGCAAAGGTTTAACGCAGAATTAGCCTTAAGATGTGACACTTTGGTAAAATTCTAAAATGTAACATTTCTAAACATTTTAGTTTAAAAACTCTAGAGAGATTATACAGATGGTTTTGAATGTGTGTATATGTTCTTCAACCTCTGACTAGGATTAAGATGTGATTTGCAGATGTCATATCTGTAATATCTTCATCAGTAAACATATATATGTAATTTGCATTTCAAGCTCTGGTGTATGATTATAGATGTAGACTGGACAATGTGGAGACAAACTACATATAAAATAATTAGCTGGAGTTGTGACATCAACTTAGATTATTCTTATCAAAATTTCTGATGACAGTTTTGTATGAAGACCATCTTCCCCTAATCTAATTCTCATACTGTATCTTTCATTTTTGTAAAATATGGACTGAAGTGTTTGAAATAAACATGACTGTCAGAAGCATAAAAAACTGAACATGTATTTTATGGATTTTCGTTCATTTAGTTTCATTTAAGGCAACATGCGTGAATATAACATGGATATTTTGTTTAGTTTTTTTGTGAGAATAACTTATTTTTGTTCATTTATCTCAGATTCAGACTCTTAATATTTGAAACCTAAAATAAAAAGCTGAATTCAATTTCTGAGTTGAATGTGTTAAATATCTCCACACCTTATGCATAAAGGACCCTGCTGAAACTTTCATCTTTCGATTTTTTATTTCAAATAAGTAGCCCACAGTGTTGTCGATGTTGAAACCAATCGCTGCGCGGCGACTGCCTGCGACACAAGGGCCCTCCGGCGCCGAGTTTTATCGCTTTCACGTGACCCTGAAAATGCAGCTCCGCGGATCTCAAAAAAAAAAAAACAAAAAAAAAAACCAGGGATTAACGCCGACACTGAGAGCACAAACTATCTTGATAAAGTGTCGCTGTGCGGTTCGACAAACTCCCCCGAAAAACTTCCCCAACTTTAATCTTAATTTATGTAAAGTGCTGTGTGGTGGAGCTCCGCGAGCGGGACGAGCCGTCTGATTGGCTCCATCGAGTATCAGGCAGGAGTCCAACACTCGGTGATTTGATTTAAAGAAGTCGTAATAACCTGGGGTCAATATTTAAATCACTCTGAGGGGGGAGAGGAGACGCTCTGCGTGCTCGGGATGCTGCAGAGTCGACCGGCCCCGGATCGCTATCGCCCTCGCTCCTCTTTCCCCCTCCGCTCCCCGTGCTCATCCGCTCTTTTTTTCACATTTTTTCCACTCATTTTTAATCTTTCCTCCTTTCTGTGTCTCCCGCCTGCCTTCCTTTCTCTGAGTATTCAGTGTTTCTACTCAGTCCAGATGATTTGATATTGGAAATGATTTTAAAATCAAAATGGAGTCTGATGCCACTAAAAGGCATATCCCAATTTTTTAAGCATTTATGAAAAATTTTTGGCCAATCGAAGGTTTTAACTGATAATTAAAAGCAAGGACTTTTATCTTTATATCATTGGGGTTCTCAGAACTTTTGAGAGACATTTTTTCTGAATGATTAAAGTTAATCATTGGTTGAAATCCTCCTGACATCCACGTAACAAAGAATCAACAATCTAAGACATTAACAACCAGATTTTCAGAGTCTGAGTCTGAAATTTCTCTGAAATACTGAAAGAAGGTGAAATGTCGGGGGGGGGGGATTCCTGCTCTCGTCACCTGTACCCACCCTGCTCCATGCTTCCCCCTACCTCCCTCTCTCGTCCCCTCCCCCCTCCGCTCCTCTCCTCTCCCCCCTCCTTCCCTCTATCCTCGTCTGTGTGGTCTGTAGTCGTTGAAATAGAGGCCTGAGGCCAACAAGCTGTCTCCACCAGCTACACTGATAAGGCACGCACGCACACACACACACACACACACCCACACACACACACGCACACACACGCGTTAAACATTATTTAATTCGACTCCGACTCGGAGAAGTGCCACCCAGGAGGTCACTTATCACTTCTACCTTAAAAATGTTTCTCTCTCTCTCGCTCACACACATACAAACACACACACCAGCACACAAACTTCTAAACACACGAACAAAAAAAAAACAAAACACACCTGCTCTGTGCGTGTCAGAAATGTTGATGTATGCCTCTGTAAGTGTGTGTGTATGTGTGACAATACGTGCACCTGTGTGTGTGCGTGCGCTCGGGGCTGTTTGGTTCAGCTCTCTAACAGGATTTGTGTGTCCCCCGTGTCCAAAGGAACACGGTCTCTCTACTGTCACCTCTTCCACCTCTCTTCCTCCGTCAGGGGAGAACCGCACCGTACGTTGAAAATAATGCATATGAAATTTACATCAAAACTTGCTTGATACCGGGTACTGAATGTTTCCTAGCGTAGCTCAACAGAAGTAAATAAATAAGAAATATTTTAGAAATACTAAGGCCCAAGTCACAGAAATATTTCAATTATTTTATTTGTTCCTCAAACTGATTATTTCAACGCACACTGTTCTTGTCGGGGAAGAGTTAACACTTTATTTTTTGTTGTTTTATTTCATTACTCTAGATCAAATTTAACAGACTTTCATTTCAAATTGATAACCATTTATTTTTCCTGAGAAACTTGATTTAAAACCTCAACAATTTCCCCATCCTCTACATCATTTGTTCTTCTTGTCAAATTTCCTTCACGTTCATAATATAACATCTGCCGAACATGATGACACTTTTATAACATTTGAGCGATGATGAAACTCCAAAGAAAGATTCAGATTCAGTGGCTGTCACTGAACACCTTTCCATTGTGTGTGTGTGTGTGTGTGTGTGTGTTACCAGACCAGTCCAATCCCCCATAATGTGACAGACAAATCCCACTAAGCTGTTAAATATTACACTGCTTTCCACCTCTCTCACACTCCCTCTCTTTCATTCTTCACTTGCCCTGCCAAAACACACACACGTAATCACACACACACACACACACACACACACACACACACACACAGACACTCAAGTTTTACCTTCATCTTCAGTATGCAACAAAACACTACAGATGTCACTTGAAAATCTTCCCACATGCACAACAAATCTTTAAAATGCAGCAACACACTGCAGAAGTGGCATAGCACAATATTCTCATACCACACATACACACACACACACAGATAAACCCTTTTGTGTCTGAACACATCCAGCGATGTGTGAGTGTGTGAGTGTGTGTGTGTGTGTCCTAATCCCCGGTGTTGGCCGTCTTGTCAGAGCGTTATATTTGCTGGTATCAGTGTATCTTCTCCTCGCTGCCTAATCCCACCACCCCGGCTCTGATATTTCCTGACATTTACATGAATCGCGACTCTACAGACGAACGGACAGAGAGAAAGAGAGGGAGGGAGGGAGGAAGGGAGGGTTGGGGGGAGTTGGAGAGATGGCGAGAGACACGGAGGATGAATGAAGAGATGGCAGCAGTGCAGGGAAAGGTACAAGGTGAGAAAAGACGACTGTGTGAATGTAAAGATCTATGGGGGTTTAAACTGAGGGGAAAGTGCAGAGGAGCGACGGATACCAGGATTGAAGGGAGGGAGGATGGATGGATGGATGGATGGATGGATGGATGGATGGATGGATGAGGGGAGCAGGAAAGGAACATATAGGGGAAGAGAGGAATAAAATGAGAGGGAAATTGAAAAACAGAGGGATGAGAGGAGGAGACGAGAAACAGACAGATGACATGTAAAAGAAAAGCGGGATGAGGGGGGAAAGGATGGATCGGTAGGATGTGGGAAGGGATGAAACAAGCAAGGAAGGAAGAGATGGATGGCAGACAGGTGTGGAGAGGGAGAGCGAGAGCAAAGATCGATGGATGAAAGAGTGGAAAGACGGAGATGGGAAATGTGCTAAAGTTGGAAGAATAAAGGAGAAGGGAAGGTGTGGATGGAGGGAAAATGAAGAGACAGCTAGATAGATACATAGATACATAGATAGATAGACAGATGGATGGAATGAGACATGGATGAATGACATACAACAGGAGAAAGAAAAAAGACGAAGATGCAAAAGGAGTAGAAGATGAACAGATGAGAAATGGAAGGTAGAAGGAAAAAAAGATGGGGGAATATATGAGAAAGCCATTAAAAATGGGATGTGTTGAGAGAGTTGGGATAGATGGACAAAATTAAAAAAAAGAAAGGGATTAGCAGTGGAGGAGAAGAGGATGGTAGGGGGATGAGGGATAGATGGAGGAAGGAGGGATGGATGGATGGAGGTTATGTACATAGACGGATGCAAGAAGGGAGGGCTGATGGATAATTCTGTCTTTCCGCCGCATCTTTTAACATCTTTAATTTATCTTTTCCATTTTTCCACCTTTCACTGGGAGACGGCAAAGGGGAAGAAGACGAAAGTCAGAGGAAGGACGGATGAATATGATGGGACGGGGGGGGGGGTCTGAGGCCTTGTCAGCGACATATGTTAACATCAATAACAACAAGCTCTTATGAGCACCAGGAGACAGACACACACACACGCACACACACGAAATATAACTCTTCAGAGGCTCGTTAAGGCCCGGCCCAAATTAATGACTTTACACCACACCTGTTGTTGCCACAGCAACCACGTCAGCGATGGTTTATTGCCGGCAAAGAGATTCAGGATGTTCGGAAGAAAGATCGAACCTAATCCGAAATGAACCAAAGGTCAAAGCTCAGCTTGAAGTTCAGGCTGACGAAACAGCTATAACATAAGGTTCACTTAACAGCTCTTAAAACTGATGACGACTCAGAGATGCAGGTGAAAGCTCCAGAAAAAGCTGAGCCGACCTTTAGTTGGAGAGTGTGGAACCACTGTTTCCAAACTAATGAACTTTGGTGTCAGAAATTTTTTGCTATTTGAGAGAACCAATGATAATGAAGGTATTTCAGAACCAACATCTAAACTGAGTTTTTCAGGATTTTTTTTCTTTTCCTACAAAATTTTAGCTTTGTTCAGCCAGCATGCTAATAATAATATATACAATAATAATAATAATAATAACAACAAGAAAAGACATTAACGATTTAACTAGTTAAAAAGGTATTAGTTCCTGTACATATGATAAAAAAAGAAAAGTTAGCCTACACTAACTACAGACAGTTTGTTGAAATCTGTGTCCATTCAAAACCATATGTGCTAAAGAAACATAAAATGAGTCCATCATAAAGTGGCACCGGAGGTGACACAGAGTTGGTTTCTTCAAATATACATTGGCAGGAACAGATTTAAAACCCGCTAAGAGGAGACAGACGTACATGTGATTGAGTGTAATAATGTAATGTACAATTATTCAGTTGTTTAACATGATTTTCAAATGCCTCCATCTTTTAATCTCGCAGTGTTACTCATGTATTTCATCCTTAAAATCATGTTGTGCTTCATTTTTCATTGAAGCTGCCGACTTGTGAATGTGCTCCTGACTCTGTTTAACACTGTTGCCATCTACTGTTAAGACAAATGTTATATATGAGGTTAAGTAATATCATCGGCGCCATCATCATTAATCGCAGACGATGATGTGTTGAGACGAATGTGTCCAAACGTGGCGGGGGCAATGGCGGCGGCGGCAGCGGGGGGCTGCGGAGCTGCAGTCACATTCGGTAAACTGCATGCTAACTATCTCGGAGCTGGCTGTGAAATATGTCATTTGCCTCTGCTCTTAATTGCACTAAAAATGAAGATTAAGAGGATGAATTATTGATACAAGTTGGTATTTAATCTTTTGTAATGAATAGTGGATCCTCCGGTTATAAATATTGTACGAGGCTTCATAATTTGATAAATTTATTCCAATTTGCCCTTTATTTTGCCCTTTAGTCAAGGTTACGTTCATTTAAACATACAGACGCACACATCCAAGCACACACACACACACATATGTAGATGCTAATAGATGTTCACAATCCTGCACTGAAAACACACACACACCCCCAATGTGTTCACCTGCCTCTCTGCCTTGGTCATTCTTGGGTTTTTTTTGTTGTTGTTTTTTTTACCAAGGTCCATGAACACACACATAAACATGATGCCCTTGGTTGACCTTGAAGCCCCCCCCCCCACACACACACACATACCACTCCCTACCTTGGTGTCCATGGCAGTAATTAGTCCATGCATCTGATTGTCATTAAGGAGCACTAGCAGATAATGAACACACTCTAAAGCCACGTTCAGGGACTTTTTTTTTCTTAACTACACAAGTTACTGTTTATTTCCTCAATAACAGCATCAGGCTGTGTGATGGCTCTGACCGCTGCTTCATACTCAAATACATTGAGTTATCCTGTGGTTTAAAAAGCTGTACGTTGAAAATGGTCACAGTTGAGACCCCAGAACCAGTTATGTTTGTGTTAAATCCCTGGACAGAACACTGCAGTTTAATACAAAAGTCACACCTTGTTTCTGTTTTATTATGAGGTGGGAAAGGTTGATATGTGACCTGTAAATATGCAGGGGAAAAAAAACAAAACACTACACATTATGCGAAGATAAGACCAGAGCTTCAGACTTGTCATTTTGACAGTCAATATTAAAAACATCAACAACACAGGGGACACAGCTTCAACTCTTAAGATTTGACTTGTCTCAAAAACAATGGCACCTGATTTGGAAACAGGACAAGACGAGACAGAATAATACAGCTGGGACCGCTGACTTTGGCCCGTAACCTGAGACTTGGCTGGGACCTGTCTCAAATAACTTGAATCAGCACTTTTGTCAAATGACTTGAGACTCAACTCACACTTGTTTTGAACAAACTACGTCTTGAATTCATTTTGTCTCAAAAGACTTTTGGATGAACTTCAGTTTCCCTTAAATAAGTTGAGTCTTGACTTGGACTCGACTTGAATTCTGAATTCGGTTCTTGAATGGCCTGATTTCAGTGTGTCTCAGATAAATTGAATCACAACTTAACTTAAGACCTGAACTGTCTCGAACTCGAGACCTAACTTCTGTTGGTGCTGAACAACTTCAAACTTTGCTTGGACTTGTGTCAAAGAACTTGAATCCTGACCTGAGATTTTCTCAAAAGACTTGAGAGTTGTCTCAGATTTGTCTTAAAAAACTTGATTCCTGACCTGGACTTGATTTATTTAAATTGAATCATGACTTGAGATTTTCTCAAGAGTTGAGACTCAACTCAGACTTTCTTGTATAAATCCTGAGTTCATCTGGTCTCAAATGACGTGGCTAAACTTAAGTTTGTCCTGACTTGGGCTTGTCTCAAATTCCCTGAATCCTGAATTACGGCCTAGACTGATTTGAGAATCAGTCTCGGATAAACTAAATCATGACTCAAAGATATTGAGACCTGACCTGGATCTGTCTAGAATAACTAGAAACTTGCAACTCGAAACCTCAGACTTTTATTGGACTTGTGTCAAAAAACTTGAGCCCTGACTTAAGTCTTGACTTGAACTGATCCTAAATGAAATAATATTAGACTCTGACTCGTCTAAGATAACTTGCACCCTCACTTGGGCTCGCAGAAAAATCTGAGACTCGGAACTAAACTTGACCAAAAAGACTAAGTTCTTTCAGCTTTTAGCTGCTGCTGAAGAAGAATCTTTGCTCTTAGTTCGGCCTCAGTGTTCAGACATGAACTGAATAATTCAAAATATTACACAAGTATATGAAACATGTGATGTTGACACCGTTTGTGTGTGTGTGTGTTTGTGTGTGTCTGTGTGTGTTGCCGTGAAGCAGTGAGCAAGTTCACACCTCAGTTTGTTGTTTGGATGTTTTACGGATCAAAGCTTTAAGTGCAGAGGGAGATTCGCACAGATAATGAATGGACTGTTAATGTGCTGCGGCCGAGCAGCTAATGGACACACACACACACACACACACACACACACACACACACTCTCTTTCACAAAAACACCTATCCACACAAATACAAAAATACACTCTCACTATAAGACCTGAACGTGCGCACATGCGCGCACATACACACACAAACAAAGGTGGTAGTTGGCTAATGGCCGTCATTGTTGACTGATCACAGCGATCAGGCTGCTGCAGCACTAATTGCAACTAAACAATCTGAAAACAACCAGAGTCAGGTCTGCTGGAGGAGGTGGCAGAGCAGGGGGATGTGGAGGAGGAGGAGGAGGAATTGGAGGAAAGAAAGGGGAGGACAAGCAACAGGGTAGAGCAGCAGGGGAAAAGAAAACAAATTCAAGTTGACAGAATGAGATGGAGGTAAGGAAAATGGGCAGGGAATGGTTTTGAGTAAATAGAGGGAAAAGGAAGTTGGATAGGAGGGAAAGGATGAAAGGAAGGATCCAAACAAGTAAGGACAGATGCAAGGAAGGAGGAGGTTAAAGAGGAGCTTAATAAATGAAGGATGGGGGGGAACAATAATGACAGGATAACGACGGTCAGCTAGAAAACTGGAAGGAAAGAAATAAAGGCTTAGGGAAAGGACCGAAGAAGGAACAAGAGAACGTGCACCTGAAGAAAAAAGTGATGAAGGGCAGAAAGGAAAGGACCGAGCGACAGAAGTTAAACCACAGAGAGACTAGAGAAGGGAGGAAATGGAGGGAGGAAAGAAATGGATCACGGAAGCCCGAGGGGCCAAGATCTGGGCCCGCAACGAAATCGGGCCCCGTCAAAGTTATATTCAGTCTCACTGGATCCAAGTAGGATCCTGTTCCGTTGTCTCTGGTCAGTGTGACTCCATCAGGTCTACTCGTGATGTTCGCCGTGATCATCATCTCTTTAAATGACACAGGGAGTGCGACGGGTCTGAACGTCACCGGGTGAGACTGACCTCAGGTCCCTCATGTATCCGGTCCCGTTTGTAGGAAACCAGTTTGTTTTACCTCGTGTTTGTTCCCACAGGGTTTTTCTCATCATTTTGGGTCAGTTCCAAAATTTTAGACCCATGAGAACCAAGTGTTGAGGGAGGACATGGATCATTTCACCATAAAATCCCTTAAAAAAGACTATGAGATGTCACAGATTTGACAAAATCTTGATGTTTGTTGCATTTTTGGTACTCCTGCGCCTTTTTGTTTTTTTTTCCCATATTTGTGAGTTTTAGATGTAAACGTTCCAGAAATTAATGTTTTTTTTTCTGAGAAAATGCTGTTTATGTATTTAAAACTTTTCCATTAAATACATATATATATATATATATATATATAAAACTGAAAAAATGAAAAAGCAACAAAGGAAAAGAAGCAGAAGATTGCCAAAGAAATCTGTCTTTTCTCAAAGTGCATAAAAGGAAAAGGACGTAAGGCCAAAGATGACTCATGGAAAAATCTTTAAACTCATACAAAATGCACACACACACACACACACACACACACACACACACACACACACACAAACACACACACACACACACACACACAGCAGTTAGACAGAGAGAGACACAAAGGGAGATTACATCTTATTAACCAAGTCCAGCCAATTAACCAGCAGCCAATAAGAAATGAAAGACCAATCAGGATGTTAATGGACAGCCGCTAAAAACAATACAGAGGAATTTACAAGGAGCCATGGGTACGAGTGCGTGATTGATTAGACTGTGAGCGTGTGTGTGTGTGTGTGTGTGTCTGTCTGTGTGTGTGTGAGAGAGAGAGAGAGAGAGAGAGAGAGATGGGATAACAGGGATCATCAGCCAGGAAATCGAGGGATATGAACCGAAGAATAAAAGACAAACAGAAAACAGATGAAGAGAAATTACAGAAAGAGTCAAAGCTAAACAGAAAATAAAAACCGCCACCCGTTTTTGTTTTGTTTTTTACCTTGAGGCCGTCTGCAAGGCACGGTGCCTGCCGACCGGCTGACGGGTCCACCGAGGCCGCAGGGAGCTCGCGCGATTGGCCGGCGTAGAGGAGGCGGGACTGGATGCAGCGGAGGACGCGGAGCATCCAGCCGTGCTGGCGCCGGATCTGCCGCTGCAGCTGATCCCATTGGCTGGAGACCATATGGAGGATATCCTTCAGACCTGCAGGGCGAGAAAACGCTGGGATGAAACTGATGGCAAAGAACTGAGTAGTGGAAGAGAAACAGTGACAGAGAAGGAGAAGAGAAATGACTGCTTTAATTTAATTATTAATCATATAGAAATTTTCTAAAGAGGAAAAGTTACAAAATGTTTTTAAACTTCCCCTCCTCACAAAAACTGTCAAAAAAAGTCATCCTAAATTTTTTTTTAATAACCATTTCATCAAGTTGTTGCAGCAACAAAACCCGATTACATTTAACACGTTCTTATCATTTGCTTAGCTTCAAACTTTAGCACCCAACTGGGCTGAATCCTGAAAGGTGCAAAACGGACATCAACTTGACTGACTGATCCAGGTTCAAAGGGGGAAGTAAATAAGCCGCCGTTACGGCAGTGACGGCGCACGTGCAAATGTAATTAGAGACCACCGTTTTAACTAAAAATATTTAACTGGTTTTTCATGAAATTCACAAGGTTTGAGGTTATTTACAAGTTATATGTAACCTAGATGTTTGGGCATGAACAAAAACAAAATTCATTAGGCACTGCTGTTACCTGCTTTCGCAACAATGCACTTCAACTTAAAAAATATCAAAAAATAAAAAATTACTAAGCCAAATTCACAAGGCTCCACTCCAGGACAGGGCTTCTGCAGGGTTCACTGGGTTCAGTTTAAGACCAGAGCGTAAAACTGCACAGAATACAGTTCAACACCCGTTTCACAATCGCCACTGGTTTATTTTAGTTTCAAAGCCATGCTAGTTAAGACTTAGTCCGCAGAGTTCATCTTCCAGCCGTAACCTCAGATCAGAGGACACGTGTCCCCACCCCACCTCCGCCCGGCCACCCGCCGGGGACGGAGATAGGGTGGAGAGCCTTCGTGTCATCTGCTGCAGACGCTCAGATCGGTTTTGCAGAGGGAAATTTAACTAAAAGGACTCTGTCTCCCAGAATGAATTCAAGGCAACTGTAAACTCTGTGGGCCATGATTCATCTACCGATTGTCTTTGTTTCTTAAATGCTGATAAAATTGACAGCCTTTTTGTGACCCTCTTTATCTCTGTGGGTTTATTTGGGCACCTGAATGAATAAAGTTGAAGTAAAAACTGGTCTAACTGTTAAAGTATGATGAAAGAAAACAGTAAGGACAGTATGAAATATTTATTTTATTATAAGCAGTATATAACCATAATTCCTAATGATATAAATAATTTATTTTATGTGACCTGGACCAGAACAAGTGGGATAAAAATTGCTGGATCCACTTATTAACAAAACAATGAATTCTTTTAACGCCACACGAGTTTCTGCTGAAATCTTTACTTGTCCAATCTGAGTGGAGGAGCGTTCGAGCTCCTGCGGCAGCGTTGGTGACCGAGCTTTCTGCAGCCCCTGTTATAGAGCCATTATCCTTAGAGGATGAAGGTTTAGGGTAAAGCAGGACACCTCCTTTCTTTTACCAGTTTCCTGCTTTCTTGAAACAAAATTTAAATCAACCCTATCGAAAAGCAATCGCTTTTAACCCAGACTACAATCTTTCCGTATCTCGAAGCAGGTCGATATTATAAGAATAAAAAAAACAACTAAGAACTCCCTCTGTTCTTCCCCTATTTTCCGTCTCCTGTCTGTCTCCTTTATCTCTCTCTGCAAAGCTTTGGTGAAGTATTAAATCATATTGAACGTGCCTTTCCTCTCCCTGCCATCCACTTTCTGCCCACTGGCTCTTCTCCCTCCTTTCCTGTCCCTCTCCCTCCATCTCCCTCTTTGTCTTTATCTCACTCTCCGTCTCTCTTTCGGCTACATTCATATGAGTTCTCCCCTCTGAAGGTCGCTATGTTAATCCTAATATAAATAATGAATGGGACAGAGTTGGGGCTCGGTTATGGCCACCTGTGTGTGTGTGTGTGTGTGTAGGAATGTGAATGAATACAGATGTATGTGTGTGTGTGTGTGTGTGTGTGTGTGAGTGCGTTTACCTGACTGGTGGGTGGTGATGACGGTGAGCAGGGCCCTTCCTTCCTCCATGATGCTTTCCTTCAGAGCGCCGTGACTATCCACGTTCAGCTTGAAGCTCTGAAACACACATACAGATCACCGTCATCAGCATCAGGATAGTTTTCCCACCAACATAAAGGACAAATTACACCTTTTATGGAGAGATCTCATTGGTCAGGAAGCACAGGGAGTCAGACGACCAGACAGGGAACAAGGTACCAGGACAAACAAGACAAATAGAAAACCTGCGACTCGATGACCCGAACTGTCCTTAATAACCATTTGTCACATTTTAGAACCTGACATCCTGCTTCAATTGGACCTTCTATACTTCCTCTAGTTCTTCACACAGTTTTCTCGTTGATTGAGGGATTATTAGCAAGATTTCAGCTTCACTCACTCTGTTTCACTTCTTATTAAAGCGGTTTAGTCTTAAGGCCAATTAATGCTTCTGCAAAGAGTCTACACAGAGTTAACGCTGTCGTGAGCATTTATACTTCTGTTTCGCTGTCACTCTGCAGTTACGCCACCAAACCACTAGTTGGCATCTATGTGCCGCCGTGTTGAGTTTCTTCGCCACAGTTTTCCACCAGTTTGTCGGCGTCACTTCGGAACATCAGCGACTGAAACCCGAGCGGATCTCGATGGAGTCGGAGGCGACGGATGTTGAACAGCTGTTTGAGTTTTTCTTGAATTTACTGTGACGCAGGAACAAAAGAACCAAGTTGACCAATCCCAGCTCTTGTGTTCCGTACCTCAGGCTACAGTGTAGCTTCGACACAGGAGCATAAATCGACCTTTAATCTGGATGAACTTCCCGAGCAGACGGATCTTCTTGACCGTCAGACTTCATTGTAAGAATTTAACTAACAGAAATTAACTAACTATATTAAACTATTAAAAAACACACTAGTTGTAACAAAATGGGATTATATTGTTAGAATTTTAAAGCAGCTTTAACTTATATTTTACAATAATGCTGCTCCCCTCGGCTTTATGGAGCTTTGCGGTGAAATTCAGGTCACTGTTTATCCGTCCTGTCGATAAATTTGCTGTTTTGGTTCATTCTCAACATTCTCACTGTGTCATTATGTACTTGTTTATTTTCTTTATTTTAAAAACCATATGCCGCCGTCCATTAACCTGCCCAGGATCAAACAGCAGACAGACCCAGTGAGACCAGCTGGTGAACATAGTGGAGTATTTAGCAGCTAAAGAGCCAGATGTTTCCCTCATGAGCTGGTGGAGACCAAAACCAGAGCTAAAAGGAGAGGGAGTACTGGACCCTTGTTTGCCAAGTTGACAGACACATGACTCAAACTGCTGGATTTGTGAATAAGCAACTGTTTGCCAACAAGTTTCACTATATTTACTTTGAAGGTCATGATATATATTATGTTGTGTCCACAGTTTGTTTCTGCTTCCCCTAAAGGGGCCAGAAAAAATGGTATTTGCAAGTTTAATATATGGTTCTCCGGGTCGAATCCCAGTTCTCTGAGGAGACGAGGAGCGAGGGATGACACAGAGAAAAAGAATGAAAACACGATTGTGGCAATGTAAACAGGAAAGAGTTAAGAAGCGGTGGGCTTGAAAAACAGGAGAGAAAAATCGGCGTCCGTATGAATGGATGGACGGATGGAAGCGCAGAGCAGCCTGAGGCGGTGCTGGGAAATACTCCAGTCAGATCTCTGAACACCATCACAGCCTTTTCTGATCTGATCCGTGTGTGTGTGTGTGTGTGTGTGTGTGTGTGTGTGTAACCCTCAAGGTGCTCAAGCCTCCAGACTTAACCACTTCTGACATCCTGCTGTGCTGCAATGGGAAATGCTCCACACACACACACACATACTCACACTGGCACATATACACAATGTTCTGAAGACGCTGTAGTGTGTGTGTGTGTATGTGTGCGTGTGTGTGTGTGTGAGTGATGTAGTCCGATCAGCCTGATCTCAAGGGGAGATCACTCTCATTTATCCAAAAAATAAAAGCCTCCTTTTTATCTCTCCATAAAGAAACAATTGAGCATGTTGCATGTTTTACCAAAATAAAATTCATCAAAATATCTAAACCCAAAATTGAGTTCTGGAGTGTGAACCTTTTGTCTCCCCCTTCTGGCAGCGGAAGTAATTACACAAACACTGTCCGAGAACGGTTCCGAGACAATAATCCTCTAATTCTAACAATGACGATAATTCCTCCAACGAGGAAAAGCCACAGGGATTGTGATCCGTGTTTGTCCCTGACATCCACGGCTCTCTTCTTCAGTCTCTAATCCTTCCTCTTGTATGTCACATTTCCCTTCATCGGGAGTGGAAGGAACTCGTCCTGGACGCTTCCTAACCGACGTACGTATCCCTGCCGGTTGGAGAAGCGGCGTTACCGGTTTGCGGTGTAGGAAACGTCGTTAGAGATGCCGGGTTTTAACCCCTGATGGGCTCAAACCGGGAACCCGTTTGGCGAAAGCTTGAATGTGACCTCTGCTTTAACGGATATCGTGGCTTTTTTGTTTTGTTTTGTTTTGTGGCGACAACAGTAACAACCATACACACACTGAATATAAAAGGTGGATTTTGAAAAAAGTTCTTTTTGTTGGATATGTTCTAAACCCATCTAGGCTCCTCTGAGTCTTGTGTTATTTTCTAGTTTCTTTCTGTTTGTTTCTTTCTTTCTTTCACAGTGGCAGCAACTGGTTCAACCCCGGCGCTCTTGGCCTGAGACAGTCCTTCGTCAGCATTGAGGGATGGACGGGCGACGGCATCAGTCAACACATGACAAGGTCAGACCTCAGTACCACCAATATTTATGGAGTGGGGATACACACCACGGAGACTGATGGGACGAGGTGTTTTCACCCCTCACACGCACACACACAAGCTGAAGGTCTGTAGCCAGATTTTGGGACTAAAAAGAAAAGCTACTAACGTTTAATTTCATTTTCGATTAATCAAATGATGTCTTTTGTTACCTCTTAAATAATCAATTTATCCTAAAAAAAAAGGGGGAAAAAAAGCAGAAAATTTATTTATTGAACGAGTCCAAGGTGTTGTCCAAACATGTTCACAATGAAAAAGAGAGAAAGGCAGCAAATGCTCACATCTAATCAGTTCCCAGAATTACTGTTGTACGTCAGCTGACTCTTCCTTTCAGCCCCACACTTAAGATTCTGTTGTACAACACACTACTCACAGCTTGATGCATTAAAAAAACAAAATTACTCGACCTCCTCAGAAAACAACTGAACCCGTTTGAATGGCAATTAAAGGCTCCAAATGTAGAACTCTTGACCTTGGTGGTATCAGAGAAGTTAGTGCGGCAGAAAGCGATTCTTTACGTGTGATTACTTTACACTTACATTACATTCATGAATGCACTGACTTTACAAAAAAAACAAAAACCTCCAGCATTGCTCTGGATAAAAGTTCTTGGTTCGATGCTTTTTGATGTGGCCGGTCTGGGCGGGATTGGAGTCATTTCCTCAGATGTGGAAAATGTTAGAATTTTAAAAGAACTCTGACAGCTCACGACGTAACTGCAGCGTTAACAAAATGTGTTAAGGAAAAGATTTAGTGATGTGAACTATGTGACGAGAGCATGAGATGGTTGCTGTTTGGCTCAAAGACTTTTGATGAGAAGAGGAATAATTCTAAAAATCCTTCCCAGTTGTTGATTTCTGTTCAGGTTTTTCACAAAGAGAAGAAAAAGAACCATCACCAGTGTTGAGCTCAGCGGTCTCGGGACTTGGCTCCGCCCCCTGATCCACGCCGGCCAGGTTCTTCCTCCCGTCACAGCTCCTAAGATGTGACGCCTTAAAAGGATCGCGGGTGCAGCAGAGCGCCGAGACCGTCCCTCCGCGTATTACATTTCACAGATAAACAATGAAAATGTCGCTTTCAAAAAACCGAACCACCGACTATATCTCTTCCCTAAAAAACACACCCTTGTATCAACGTTATCCAAATAAAACATGACTGTCTGCATTCTGCGATCATTACCGCCGCAGCAAAATGTCATAAATTACCTCAAATCTCACGGCTGATTGAGTAATTTTACAGACTTGGCGGCCACTCTGCCCCACATAATTTCCAGATAAGCCGGCGGAATACCTCACAGCTAATAAACATAAAATACATCTATCAGCACTACGGAAAACACAGCGTGACTGTCTGCGTCTCGGGGATAGGGGGCCGGGCCGGCGTCGGGAATGAATTAGGTTGTGCAGATTAGCCCAGGCTATCGGGGAGCGATCGTATTTCAGCGTCTTATTCCGCCAGCGATTCGGGCTCCGTTTCCTCCGTTTAATATATGGAGAGCATAGAATCGATAAGAGTAGAACAGCCAGCCATCAATCACTGGGGCGATAAGGCACGCGGCACGGCTCTGCCTTTTATGCATGTCAGACAACAGGCAGTAATAAGAGGCTGTGTATATGTATTTATGTGCCGGTGAGAGAAAGGGAGGGAACGAACGGGAGGGAGCGCAAGGGGAATAGAGTCACAGTGTGTGTGACGGGAGAAAGACAACGTGTGCGTGTGTGTTTGGGTGCTTGTGCGGGCAAATGCACCGGCGAAGCATAAGTACCTAAAACAAAGCCCACGTGACATATTCTCCGTCAGCTGCGACAAACGATGGCTAGGAGCTCAGGAATCCGACGGTTCCTCCGACGGCATTTACACCTGTACTGATCTACTGGCAGAGCGTGGCCGTTTGTCTGTTCCTTCTCCAAAACTGTTCCAAAAAGTGACAGAGTTCCTGATCTGTCGCCCTGACGTCCTGTGTCCCTGTGTCACTTTCTCAACTCCAGAAGAAACATCACAATGCTTCCACCTCTGCTCATGACAGAAACAGCCATAAATCACACGGCAGGTCTTTGTCAGCCAATCTTAGACTGGTTTTCAGAAATCTGACGGCCAAAACGATTCTGTCCTTTTGTTTGTTATTTCGGGAAAAAAAGCAAACAAGCACAAGATGAACAAAACAAACCAGTGCAGATTGTTCACGAAAGGCCAAATAAAGATTTGAAAAGATTTGAAAATTCAAAAAGCTTCCAGGGAAACCAATCTAGAAGCACAACGTCCCCGTTTTTTTCCCGTCACACGAACTTTTTTACTTTCTCAATTTGTCCCTCCCTTCGTTTTCTGACATTTGTCTACCGTTTCTCTTTGATACGGGCATAAGGAAATGGCTGAAAACAGGGCTGACTGCAGACTTTTGACAGCTATGCACCAACATCAATGAAGGTGGAGGCAAAGCAGGAGAGCCGGTGGAATCAGCTGAAAAAACTGGGTGCAAGACATACTCACTGGTGGAACTGGGATCCTATGACATGATCACAGCGATTAAAAATATCAATTTCATAAAGGCCTGGAGTCTAATATACAGTTAACTAACCATCACTGGTGCTGGTACTTGAATTCTGGTGAAGGTTTTTCTGCCCCTGTAGCCATCGCCCCCAAAAGGTTGTAGCTCCCTGCTCTGATTAACACACACACACACACAAACACACACACACAGTGGGCTGGGGGACGCGCTGCTTCAAAGGCTGCGTGATCAGATTACCTGTTAGCATTAACATATTAGCCCCGAGTGCGGGGGTGGGACAGTGTCGGAGGCCCGCCTGATATTTTAGCACCGGGATATTAGCAAGGCGCTAAGACGACATTGAGGTTTGACATTGAGATTGCGTATCGAGCTAGACTGATTGGAGAGACACACACACACAAACACACACAGGCTCGGGTTGATGAGACATGATCTGATCAAAGAGTCTTTGTAATAATGATGATCAAATCGTCTCCATTCAGACGGAGCCGAAGAGAAACTATAGTGGTACAGTGGTATTCCCCGAGGAGAGAGAGCGAGAGAGAGGAAGAGAGAGAGTGTGTGTGTATGTGTGTATATGTGTGTGTGTCAGGCCTCCTCTCTCTTTTACTTTCTATTTTCCTGTGACAAGCTTTTTATATTAGGTAATAAACCATGGTGCAATTCTCCTCTCTTTCCTCTTGTCTCTTTTTTCCCTCATTATTCCCTCTCTTACCCCCCCCTCCCTTCTTCCTACCCTCACTCTCTCTCCCCGTCTCTCACCTGGCTTCCCTCTCTTCCCGCCTTCGGCTCAATCTCTCCTTTCCTTTTTACTCCTTCATCCCTCTCTCTTTTCCTCCCTCTATCCCCTCCTCTTCTTCCCCCCTCGCTTTATTCCCTCTCATTCTTCCTCTTCCTCCCTCTTTCTACACCTTTGACAACATCCACGTGAGGCCGACTGAATTTAAAACACATCTTTTTTTCCTCCGTCTGCACTGGGCCAGACTTTCGACAACTTAGAACAAAGGTTTGTGGATAAATCTTAAAAAAAAGTTGGCTTTGCGTTTGAGAGGAAACTTTTTGAAAAAGGAAAACCGGAGCCAGCTCAGACACAGCTTCAGGCTTTTTTTGCAGTAACGTTCAGACGACGCTCTATCAACCCTAAACTTGACTGATCACTCTAAATGTCAATACAGCTGATCACAGATTACAGCTGCTTCCCAGTGCGTATGTTTATTTGGATTTGATTGACATATCAAGATCAACAGGTAGAATCAATAATTCACAATTAAACCTGTGTCTCATACTTCTTCAGTTTTCTAACAGCAAAAATAGAAAAAAATATATTGAAATGAGAAAAACTAAATCTTGGGTCCAGCTGCACAGATAAAGTAGTTATATTGTTCAAATTACTAATCAGAAAAAATAACACGCCTTTTTACTTTTATTACATGGACAAGCTCCAGAAAAGGTGTCTTCCAACAACTCTAGCCCCTCCCCCATTGTTCTGCAAAATCCAGGAAATTTTCTACTCAAAATAAGGAGATTTCTGTTTTTCAGCCCTTCAGTTTACAATTATAAACCCCCGTCTCCTCTGAAAGGACACTGTTTAAATTCTGTAGACAAAAAGTCAGAATGAGAAGAAGAAAAAGTTTTTCCTACTCACCTCTTATTTTTTTTAGCATAGAAAAAGGGAATGTAAGGCCTGTAGTAAAACCTTTTATGCAAAAAAACTTGAAAAGTCTGAACCTGTTCTGGTTCTGCGTCGGCACCTGTTGCAGTGATGTGAGGATCCTAAAATGTTTTGCACGGACAGAACCATAGACTTTGAGCTTTCAAACAATGTAGAATCTGTCGAGAACAGACTCGAACTGAAACAGCCCAGGACAGATCAGAAACGGACATGAAGTAGCACCAGTGAGGACAAACCCCCCCCATTGGTGAGACGGTGCTTTTAAAAGGTTAAAAAGCCATCATGGGGGTCCTGATGATCAACAGCTATCTAAACATTAGCCCCACTGACTTGATGTACCTGATACTTCAGAAGTCACTTTCCAAAATCACAGGTAAATAAATCATCTTCAAAGGTGGAAGGAGATGTGTTCCTCCTCGTATAGCAAAAACACAGAGTAAAGGAGCAAAGCAGCAGCTTTAAGCATCATAACCAGAATGTCTGCGTCGTTACCGACTGGATGTCGAATGTTATCGACATGTGGTTGTTTTTTTAACCAAAGAAAAGAAGGAAGAAGAAGAGATTTAGTCGTATTTTCCTGTTGTTTAGATGTTTACGCTTTAACGGTGAAAAAATGCCCGGAGCGCTAATGTGGTTATTTTTCTCACATAATCTGCATTTTCAGATTAAGCTGGTATATTGTGATGCTAGTCTGAGACCTCTCTCTATCTCCCTCTCACACCTCTTTCCCCCCCACCCCCCGTGTTGCCACCAGTAGTGTGTTGCTTCTGGTAATGGGATTCAAAGGCCCGGATCACCCATCAGACCCAATCAATAGGCCTTTCATTGGCCGCCATCTCTCAGCGCCTTACAAAGAGCAGCCTGTGTGTGTGTGTGTGTGTGTGTGTGTGTGTGTTAGCGTCCTCTCGCCTCACTGATCTCCCCGGGGTTCCGGAAAGACCTGTGCTTATTCGCTCCACGCGCCCTAAAACACACATATATACACTCTCATAAACACACTCCTACATACACACACACACGCCAGCTGGACGAAATATTCAACTGGGAGAGCAGCTCCACTCCGCCCACTGCTGCCCTGGAGCTGTGTGTGTGTGTGTGTGTGTTTGTGTTGAATGTTTATGTGTGAATGTGTGTGACAGAAAGCAATATAAAGAGAAAGAGAGAGAGTTTGTGTGTGTGTGTGTGAGTGAGAGAGAGAGAGAAATAAAAAAGAAAAAACAAAGGGGGTGGAAAAAAGACAAGAGAAAGAAAGAAACAAAGACCAACTGTCTCCCCTAAAAACACAGTTTATATGAACTAAGGATGAAGGGTCGTCCACAATGGCCTAACCATAATTGTTAAACTAGTATACAACTACAGGGATAGCAATATAACTAGAAAATAATTCTGATAATAACGTAAGGCAGAGAAAGAAGAAGAGGAACCCGAATGGTTGCAGGTTCACGAAATCCTTCCGTAGGCCGGGGGAGCGAAGAGAGTCTGACACTCTCGCTATGAGGACCGCCGTAAGGAAACAGGGAACAAGAGTGATCCCAACAATATCATTGGCCACTGTTGCCATTATAGTTGTGGTGTGAACCGTCTGCCTGACTAAGTATAAATTTTAAATCCATGTATTTATACTGTTCTTGTTGTCAACGTCCCTTTAGTCTGGAGATTTTCTATATTTTTCTCATTTTAAAGAAACCATATGAAAAGGGAAAAATTAACAATGTACTGATCCCACTAGCACCAAACGTAGATGAATCCGCCGCTGAAAACAGTCCCCAACAAATGCACTAGTTCCTCCTGTTTGTTTGATTAAAAAAAAAAAAAAACACTACAGTAGGCAGCTGTTTAAAGAAACAAATGAGGTTTGTTTGGTTTTTTTTTAAATGAAACCGAGATTAAAGATGTACATCTTCAGTTGGAATCAACAGTGATTCGGATCTAGATCCGTTATCTGGATGATGACATCTGTCTCCGGATCCTTCATAGAGCGTTCTCATTGCCCTGATTCGGATTTCGGTGTCTGAACTAAATGGGCGGAGCTGTGCAGCGGGTCTCGTCTCGAGTCTCAGACATGACGTGATGGACCAAAAGCATCCGTTTCCAGTCACTACTAATGCCAATGGGGCTCACATCGTGAAGAGAGAGAGAGAGAGAGAGAGAGAGAGAGAGAGAGAGAGAGAGAGAGAGAGAGAGAGAGAGAGAGAGAGAGAGAGAGAGAGAGAGAGAGAGATAGAGAGAGAGAACCTGGCTACTCTGCAGCCATCAATAAAACACACACAATTATACACCCAAACACACACTGATAACTACAAAGTGCAAGTGTGACTATCGACACCAACACAGACACACGCAGACGCACACAACCACGGAGCCGGTTAGCTAACACGCTATCAACAGTGTGGCGGTTCAAAGTCCTATTAGCGATGCTTTTTCATCCTCTTCTGCTTTATTTAACGAGACGCGCCAATTAGGAGCCTGGAATTCTAATTGAAGCTAACCGCCGCTAATGTTAGCGCTGCTGGCCCCCACAACAAAGTCGACACGTGTAAACAAACCAGCCAACAAACAAACACACACACACACACACACACAGCAGAAATAAATATCTAGATAAGACAACTTGGGTTGTGTGTGTGTGTGTGTGTGTGTGTGTGTGTGTGTGTGTGTGTGTGTGTGTGTGTGTGTGTGTGTGTGTGTGTGTGTGTGTGTGTGTGTGTGTGTGTGTGTGTGTGTGTGTGTGTGTGTGTGTGTGTGTGTGTGTGTGTGTGTGTGTGTGTGTGTGTGTGTGTGTGTGTGTGTGTGTGTGTGTGTGTGTGTGTGTGTGTGTGTGTGTGTGTGTGTGTGTGTGTGTGTGTGTGTGTGTGTGTGTGTGTGTGTGTGTGTGTGTGTGTGTGTGTGTGTGTGTGTGTGTGTGTGTGTGTGTGTGTGTGTGTGTGTGTGTGTGTGTGTGTGTGTGTGTGTGTGTGTGTGTGTGTGTGTGTGTGTGTGTGTGTGTGTGTGTGTGTGTGTGTGTGTGTGTGTGTGTGTGTGTGTGTGTGTGTGTGTGTGTGTGTGTGTGTGTGTGTGTGTGTGTGTGTGTGTGTGTGTGTGTGTGTGTGTGTGTGTGTGTGTGTGTGTGTGTGTGTGTGTGTGTGTGTGTGTGTGTGTGTGTGTGTGTGTGTG
>CM029120.1:1895000-1927500 GCA_016859345.1 Istiophorus platypterus
TACCAGTTTCACTTAAAATAAGAGTTTTGTCTTTATAAAAAACGTCAGTAAGACTGAACACATTATGTCAGAGAGAGGGTTGGACAGATAAAAGCAGAGATGGATAACAGAGCGACAACCTGGCTCCTCTGCAGTCATCAATAAAACACATATGGCTCATCTTCGTTTTAGCCGTGACAATAACCCGTAAACAAGAGCGTATTGTCTCCTGATTCTGATCCGGACTGGTCCAGCGACTGAGCATAACTGGGAATGAACTGGAAATGACATTGGGAAGACGTCGCGCGCACGAAATGGCGACCGGTCACAAACCATCATCAGCAACATTTCGCCATCTTGAATTCTTACCCGGCATTAAGTGGCAGCCACACCAACCAACTGAAACGTAACTGAGGACGCAAGCAAAATGACAAGTTTGACGTTTTTTGGCAAAGTCTGATCATCACTCATCCAATCCCATTTTTTTAACAGCAACCAGGAATTTTAAATGAACACCACCCTCAAAAAAATCCCAACCTGCTGCTGGTATTTCTTTAGGTGCACTTAATGTGAGCACACACTACCGACTTTAATACCTAGTTTTTAAGGGTTTAATATGACATTTACACACATGCAGACGCTTACCGCATCAACTGTTTTCTACATAACTTCCAAACTATTTCTTCTAACACGCCCATTTGCCCAGAGATAGATATTACCCGTATCAATTCATCCTGCTCTTCATAAATCACCTGTGGACAGCGACAGCTTAGAGACGTCCTCCCTGGATAGAACATTCTTTGGTCAAAGTCCGTCGCGTGTCCCTAGCAGGCGCATCATTCACACTAACGGGGCCATCCTGGAGCCACTCTGGAAGAAATATAGCACGACTGAAGCCAACGTCCAGAGGCTCACCACCAGTGGGTATAGATTTTTTTTTTAATCCTCCTCCGACTACACGACGGCGATTTCTTTCTTTCATCTGATTTGAATTTAATAAAACTATTTTGCATATAAAAAGGGGGAGGGCTGACAGTAATCTAATCACATTACATGTTACGACGTGCCATCACAGTCTCCTCAAAGGCTTGGGAGCTTTTCAATCTTCTTAGATTCACACGCTCAGGCGTCGTCGTTCACCTCGCGGGGCCTGATGCGACGGGAGCAGATTGGGCGATTTTGGCCAATTTCCAGGTCTAAGAAAAAACATGGGTGAATTGGGTGAACACGGGCTGAATTGGCTCGAGAGGTGAAATGAAGACGCAGGTTTATAGTGCGACTTGACGTTCGCCCGCTCCCTTTCAGTGGCGCATTAACACTTCATTGCGTTGCGTTGTTAAGCAGCGCCACGCACATATTCACACGGGCCCCGCCTTAGCTAACCCAGATAAAACCCGAAGCGTCGCATTGACTAAAACAACAACGCACCGGCTGCAGTGGCTCCAGGTGAGCGATGATGTTTCCGCAGCAACTGGTTGATGTAAAGAGACGCAGACAGGCGGCAGGTGTGTGACTGTGCGTGTCTGTGTGTGTGTGTGTGTGGGGGGGGGCTCAAGGACACATTCATATGCCTGCTTCTAAATCGCTATGCAAATCTGTGCACATGCAAACTGTGTTTGCAATTTGTAGAGATGTGTTTGCACTTTTGTACATTTATGTTTAATTGTATAATGAGCTTTGACAGGATGTGTGTGAGTGTGTGTGTGCATTGTTGGTGTCTTGTATCTTTTGAAAGAATTGAAAACATGATGATACCCTGTTCACACAACAATTCAAAAAGGAAAAATTTAATCAGTGTCCAGTGCGTTAGGCAAGAGTAGTCCTTACCTTAATCGGACGGTTACTTTTTTTAGCGCCGATTCTACTGGAAAACAATATTACTACAATTTTTAAGCGATACATCTCCATGTACACTTTTATTTCAAGTCCCATGGGCAGGTTAATATTAATATGCTGAAAAGAATCTTGAAGTTGATGAAAAACAATTGGCTTTTTTCTGGTTACACCTGTTGCTGCCCGGCTGTTCAGAGCATATCTCCGCTACGTATGACTGACGGTGGGTCTTCAGCGGGGGCACTTAGCTTGTTTCTGGACACTTAACCACATTGAATGGCTTTCCCTGCCACATCTGGTTGTTGCCATGAATGAGTCTGCACACGTAACCAGGATTTGTGTCATTTTAGAGTTCCCAAAGTGTGTGACTGTGCGTGTCTGTGTGTGTGTGTGTGTGGGGGGGGGCTCAAGGACACATTCATATGCCTGCTTCTAAATGCAAGTATGCAAATCTGTGCACATGCAACCGTGTTTGCAATTTGTGTATAGATGTGTTTGCACTTTTGTACATTTATGTTTAATTGTATATGAGCTTTGACAGGATGTGTGTGAGTGTGTGTGTGCATTGTTGTGTCTTGTATCTTTGTTAGGACCATTGAAAAACATTAAGGATATTTCGTCCCCTGTTCACACACAATTCAAAAGGAAAAATTCTGTCATGTCCAGTGTTGTGCGCATAGTCCTTACCTTAATCGGACGGTTACTTTTTTGTGTTGCCGATTCTACTGGAAACAATAATTTTACTACAATTTTTTGGGCGATACATCTCCATGTATAATTTTTCTTTTATTTCAAGTCCCAGCGGCAGGTTAATATTAATATGCTGAAAAGAATCTGGAAGCTGTTGATGAAAACAATTGGCTTTTTCACACCTGGTTGCTGTTCCTGCATGTTCGGAGCATATCTCCACATGGCGGACTGACGGGTGGGTCTTTCAGTGGGGGGGGGGGGGGCACCAGCTTGTTTCCTGACACTTAATTCACATTGAATGGCTTCCTGCTACATCTACAGCGTTTAATGAGTCTGTACACGCGAACCAGGATTTGTGTCATTTAGAGTCCTAAATAATATAGCAAAGAAAAAAAAAACCCTGTGTAAGTGGAGTGGTGAGTGTGTGTTTGTGTGTGTGCTCGCGTGTGCGTGTGTGTGTGTGTGCACTTGCTGGTGTGTGTTTGTGTGTGTGAAGTGTGCGCACTCGCTCTCTCACCAGGTGTGTGTCCAGGTACACCCTCAGGCTGTCCAGCTCCTGTCTGGGCTGCATCCAGTTCTCCGTGCTGTCCAGCGCCTCCTGCAGCCACGAGATGAACCCGTCCAACTGCTGCACAAAGCACTGAGGACAAGCGAGGCAGAGACACACAGAGAGTGAGAGAGAGAGAGAGAGAGAGAGGGAGAGACTTTAGTTGAATATATAAAAAAAAATACAGTAATAATATGTATGGCCACTGCTGTCCAGAGCCTGTTGGACTCTTATCAAAACTTCACAACACACACACACACACACACAAAGCACTGCAGAGATTACAGAGATGAGAGGAAGAGCAAAAAAAGACAGAAATAGAAAAAGAACAGAAAATAGAGGAAAGTAAAAGAGAGTCAAAGAAAATCAAAGGAAAAATGGATAAAACTCATTTAAAAAAAAAGATAAAAATCCAACAAGTAATTGAACGCAACAGGATAAGAGAGAGAAAAGGTAACAGATGGAAAGGAGGAGAGGAGAGCAGACGAAGGGAGAGGAGAGGTGAGGAGGGGAGAGGAGACGAAGGAAGAGGGGAGGAGAGAGGGGAGAGGAGACGAAGGGAGAGGAGAGGGGAGAGGGGAGAGGAGTGGAGGAGAAAGGGGAGGAGAGGAGGTGAGAGGAGGACAGTGTTTCAGAGCTGATTCCAGATGAATTAATTCAAGGACAGAAAGAACAAAAACGAGACCCGCAGGATGTAACAGGTAAACACACATTAGAATAAATGCAGAGCGGAGGAAGAAAAACAGAGGGAGACAGAGGGAAAATACAGGAGACTGAAAATAAAAAGGAGCAAAAGATGGTGAAAAAGTGGAAATGAAGAAAGGAGAGGAGACGGATGAGTTGGAGAGCTGGGGGGGGGGGTAAAGGAGAAGAGACTGAAAACTAGATGGAGAGAAGAGAAAAAAGTCCAAAAATATAACATACAGCAGATAGCTGGACAGGGAAGGGGAAAATGTTGGAAGGAGAAGGGGAAGAAAAGAGGGGGAGCAAGAGGGAGAAAAAGAAGGAAAAGGGAAGGAAGAAAGTGGAAGAGGACAGAGAAAGATAAACAAAGCTATTAAAAGAGTAACGAGAGGAAACTGCAGAGGTTCAAAAAGAAACAGAGAAGAAGAGAAAACGAGAGATACGGAAGCAAGGTAAAGAGATGGCAGACAAGATGGAGAGATGGAAAACAGGAGGGAGAGAGGAGAAGAAAAAAGACAAACAAAAAACAAGAAAATGATGAAGAGATAAAGCAAGAGAATAAAAGGAGAGAGACAGAGTGGTATAAATGACACTGGAGGGTTGGACATGCGTGTCTCCGTCGCTGGCACGACGTCCTTCGCGAGAGCACACAGACAAATGGACAGAGAAAGACGACGGAGGGAGAGAAGAAGGAGGAGAAGGAGAAGACGACGAGCGCACGGTGCTCAGTGGAGAGCTACTGCCATCTACTGGATCAGGGGAGGACCAACGAAGAGACGGAGGCCGAAACTGGAACCATAAAAACAAACCAAAAAAACCCCTGAAACTTTAGGAACCGTACTCAAAAGAAAAAGAAAGACTGGGAGCAGCTTCTTCTCCTGATTTCTTTTTTCTGTCTGGCGTTAAGTGTTGGAAGAGTCAGAAGACCACTGGTAGAATCCATTTGAAATAAGTGACTGATCCAGTATTGACCCCCCCCCCCCCCAAGTTAAATCCACTTCACTTCCTGAGGAGGAGTGAAGGGAGACAAGAACTTAAAGGAGTTTAAAGCCTTCAGTCATGAAAGAAGGGATGGAGGTGAAGGAGGAGGAAGAGGAAGATGTAAGAGTTTAAATCTTGGTTGGTTAGAAGGGGGAGGAGGAGGGGGGGGGTGAGAAGAGGAGTTAATGCTTGAGAAGAAAAGATCAGATAAAAGACAAGAAACCGCTATAAAATGTTTTAAATTCATCTAAACGATTAGGAGTTTTGTGTGCGTAACGTTCTTTACAGATGTAACTAACGGCAGAGAGAAACCCAACATCTCGATCTCCCGCGAGAACACGGAAGTGGAACCGTTTTCAGGTCCGGTTCGGTGGTACAGCTCGGACAAAAAAGCCAAAAAAAGTTTCCATCCTAAAAACTGAATTTTTCTCTAGTGGGTTCGGCGCATCAATAACCATTAAAAGAGCAACATCGGAGAGAGAAAATCGAAACAGAGAAACAAATCCAGTTCGAAATGAGGACGTGTGGACTGCAAAAAAAAAAAAGAAAGATGGATGAAGCGGATGGGTCGTGTTACGGTGAAGAATAACCCATCACCATGAATAATAAGTTGGAAAACAGAGACTATGTATTTACTTATATACTCATAGTTTAATTCTATTTTCTTAATTTTACTACTCTTCTTTTCTCTTATGGTTCTAAACACCTGATAAAAACTTTAACCACAAAACCATCTTAATGATGAAATGGATTATTAAAACCAAAGGATTTTTGCAGAAAATATTATATACTTTGGGAGAATCGTGTCATTAGCACATGCACGAGCAGTCCGTTAAAGATGCATCTAATGTATATTCCACCGGCCTGCGGCCCGAGGTGGACTGCTGCAGGCGGAGATGCGTCCGTGGAGAGAAGTGCCGCCGACACGCAACCACACAAAGAGGTCGGCCTCGGAGCGACCTGAATTTCCTGAAGCCCAGAGACGATCAGGCCGCGGCAAACACAAGAGAGGGAAGGAGTGATTTACATAAAACTGAAGACGTATGGCAATGTGAGCGCTGAAAATTCATTCTTTCCAGTCAGACCTCAAACATCCCGTCTGAATAACAAGTGTAACCGCAGCTGCAGATCATCGAGGAGACAATTCTAATATTTTATACATCGAGGGTTGTTTTCGTATCTTTCACCAAGAGCTATCTAGAAAACTAATGGCGGCGCGACGGAGGCTGCTTCGAGGAGGTAAATCTGATGGAAATTACTTGAGCTGCCACGTGTGCATCCACGCTTACACCTTGCCTACAAATCGCTGTATCGAATCTTTACGTGTGTGTTTATGTGTGTGTGCTTGTGTGTCTTCATATGGGGATAGGTATGTTTGCCCGGCTGTAACGATAAAATGTGTGTGTTCTGTACACCTTATATGCTCCAATGGTGTCTATGTGCTTGTGTATTGAAATGAAGTTTGGTGTGCGCCTGTGAGATACAAACCTTGACCGATTGAGCGGTGGTATGTTAATTACAACCGTGACCCTTAAAAAAATAAAAAAAGAGAAAAACATCGATATGATTCCGTCCATCTCTCCGCCGCTCGTTATAGAGGAGAGATGGAAATCAAAAGTATTGATGAGATGAGAGGAGGAGAGGAAGAACGGAAAGGAAAGGAGAGGAGAGGAGAGGAAAGGAAAGGGGAGGAAAGAAAGAAAGAAAGAAAGGAAAAGAAAGGAAAGGATAGGAAAAGAATGGAAAGGAAAGGAGAGGAGAGGTGAGGAAAGGGAACGAAAAGAAACAAAACAAAACAAAAGAAAGGAAAGGAAGGGAAAAGATAGGAAGTGAAAAGAAAGGAAATTAAAGGAAATGAAAGGAAACAAAACAAAGGAGAGGAAGGAAGGAAAGGAAAGGAAGGAAAGGAGAGAAAAGGTAAGCAAGGGAGATGAAAGGAAAAGAAAGGAAAGGAAATGAAAGAAAGGACAGGAAAGGAAAGGAAAAGATAGGAAGTGAAAAGAAGGGAAATTAAAAGGAAAAGAAAAGAAAAAGAAAAAGAAAAGAGAGAAAAGGAAAAGGAAAGGAAAGGACAGGAAAGGAAAGGAAAAAAAAAATTAAGGAAAAAAAAAAAAAAAAAAAGGAAAAAAAAAAAGAAAAAAAGGAAAGGAAACAAAAAGAAAGGAAATTAAGGATTAAGGAGTAAAGAAGCAGATGGTTGAGATGAGTGTGAGAATATGAGAATGTGAGAAGAACAGAGAGAGAGAAGAGGTGAATGAAAGAGGAAAAGAGGAGAAGGACAGAGAAGGAGGATGAGGAGGAGGAAGATGAAGGCGCCGGCTGGGGTATCGACCAGCGTGCACTGGGCTGCTTAAAGCCGCTTTGATGTCTGTAAACCAGCGAGGCTCCTGAGGGGCAGAGCGGCCTGCTGGGAGCCCCGACGCCTGATCTGATCCTCCGCCGCCTGGATAACCGCTCTGATATCAGCCTCATCTCGTCCTCCCGCCGCCCGGCTCTCCACCGGCGGATAATCACCGCTCAGGCCGACGGCGCTCTCCGAAGGACGACGCAGACGGATCCGGACTCCCGGAGGACGCCGTTCGCCTTTCGATGATTAATATGTTACGGGCAGCGGCTCCGATTTCTAAGACCCCGACACAGGGATTTTTGCAGAAAGCGAGAGCAGCTCAAGTGTTGTGAAAATTTAATTATCTCATAACTGTAAATTCCCAAAATTTAAGCTCACATAATAATGATAAAATAACAAATAATCATTGATAAACTTAATTATTTAGTTCAATCATTTCCACAGGAAACTTGCAGCTCTGACTTTCTTTAACATAAATTTCTGGGAGGGTTGGTTGTTTGTTTTTCTCCAATTTTCTCTAATTTTCTAACTTCTTTTTTTTTTTTACTGTTCATTATTACTGTTAAACTACTGCTGACTGCAATTAACGCTACCTGCTGGTTTTCACATTAAAAGCCTAAAAGTAACGCTCATTTAAAGCAGCTTCTGGAAAACTTAACGTGGAAGATCTGAGCACAAAGTCTTGTGTTTTATCTTGTTTAATTTGTTTTTACTGTCATGTGTCTAATGTCTGATGTGGAAGGTCCAGTAATCAAAGTAAAATTTTCTCCCCAAATGGAAAATAAAGTCAACTTAACTTAAACCTTAGTCTGGCTTGAATTAATTTAACCAAGTCCGAATTAAGTCAGGACAGATGTTGGCTGTAATCTGTCCAGAGCAGACACATTTTTCCTCCCCCTAACGAGGAGAAGACCTCATACGCTAATTCACTTCACACACGCCGGTATTATTACCATGCTAGCTTTTAGCGCTGAGCCAATGGATCTGCTTGAGGCTAACAGGGCCTGTGCATTTCAGTCGGGGAACGAATGCTAACAGCTTTCGAAGGGCCGAGCAAACCGGTTCCAAAAAACAACAAAAAAAACCCAAAACATCTCAGCACCCGGAGAAGGTAAAAAAAAAAAAAAAAAAGACCAGAACAAAATTTAAAATGATGAGAAATGTCTACGCAGACACAAACATTTTTGGAGGATTGGGGTGAGGCAGCTAATTTTCACAGCAGGCTGAGTTATTAGTTTGACTACGTGAACATGTCACGCCAAAGCGTCGTGCACTTGCTGGGCTGAAATGAAAGAACTCAAGAGGAGGAAAGTTTGATTAGAAATTCATACAAATTATTTCTAAAAACACGGGGGGAAAAAAAGCAGTGCGGCTGGTTTTACGTGCAGCATCAGGTAGACGGTTCTGATGAGGTGGCTGCTCAGGCCTTAGACAAGAACTTTGTGTGTGTTCTTCTGCCATGAGTTTCATTTTCGAGTCTTCTAAATTACTTTGAAACTTTATTTTCAACTGCAAAGTAATGCTGAAAGAAAGAAACAAAGAAAAGAGACTAGAATGAACAGAGGGTCAAAAGACATGGAAAGATAAAGAGAAAGACAGAAAAGGAAATGAGAGAAAGATGGACAGAAGGAGAGAGAGGCAACGGTCACACCTGACTGTGTCCCTGGGATCGTCCCTGGGAGACCCCTCCCTCCCCCATCACCTATCTGTTGCCACAGGGATATAGTCATCTCCAAAGCCCCACAATGTATATGTAAAAACACACACACACACACACACACACAACTACTGATATTGTTTTGTTTTACATTATGAGATTCATTAATGTGATCATATTAACTTATTATTATAGAAGATTTGACCTTTCAGGATGCAGGTAACTGGAGCATATAATTCCAAGTTCAATAATTTTAATGATTTAAATTTAAAATTATACGTTAATTGAAAAAAATAAAGTCTATTTGGGTATTTTTCTGTGTGTTTCAGGTATTTTCTTTAATCTGCTGTAATTCCTCTACTTTAGCGCCGGTAATTCTACTTCAAGGAGCTGCCTTAAAGCCTTTCAACGGTCAAACGCTTTTTTCTGAGACGTTTGACTCTGTAAAACTCTTTTCACTTTGAAGATCAGTTACCAGCAGTTTATATACATAAATATCTTTATCTGCCTTCTAAGATTTTACATCTATCATATACATGTATAATCCTTTTTTTTTATCATCTATTAGTAGTAGATCTATGAATAAGTTTTTAAATAATGTTTTCTGACCGTATTGTCGATGGACCCAGTTTTGTGGAATCCACCATAAACCTCCACAAACAAATTTACTTCCTGCATCTCTGTCTGTCTGCTTTACCTCCACCGCCTCTTCAACCTGTTTATCTATAGAAACACGAAAGACCCCCCCCCCCCTCCTCTCTCTTATTTTCCCATCCTCACTGCTGCCGGTGGGCGTCCCCACCCTCCCGCCGGGCCAATCAGACGAGTGTTGATGCGAGTCCGTTGTCTGTCTGGCTCCCACTGCTCGCAGATAGGCCGGCGTGCCGCAGGGCCACCGAACACACAGACACCTCACGCTGAGGACGCCGCCGCCGGCCCAGACGCCACATACAACGCAGCCACGTGACGCGTGGGACACTTATCTAACCAACAGGCTGCTCCTCCGCCTGCTTTCTTTTTAGTTTGTCCGGGGGAAAATTTCGATGCACTTCAGAAACCTGCCGCCCGTACGGCGCAATTAGGAACTTCCTGTGTCGGCCTCATCGAGCTTGTGAAAACATAGTGCAGATTTACATGAAGTGGGCGCTAATAACAGGAGGTCAACGTCAAGAAAGCAACAATGGGGGGGGTCATGAGTAAGACTGGGAGGGGTTTAGGGGATTAGGGGATTACTTTAATCAAAGCAAATGTTGGCGATTATCTTTTAAAGAAAAATTGAGTTTGTCAGGGAAAGTTGAAACACTGAGCTTAAGAGCAGGTAGATTCGGTCCAAGCCGATCACCATTGTCCCCGTGTCCTGTCAAGGTCATTTTGAGTCGACAAAGATGTGGCGGTAACAGTTCCGGGGACCAATTAACTTGGTGTTTTTCCATGGCGGTCGAAGAAATACCGTCCATGTCTCTCTGGAGGCAGTGAAGCTGTTACTCTGGATGATCCACAGGAACCACTGTGCTTTTCATACTTACGGTGGAGGGAAAAAAATAAGAACTGCAGGAGCAAAAACAGGCGCAGAATCAATTTCTGGACACTTTCAGCTTTATAATGAGGGTAGGAATGTACATTTATTCCATATTTTAAGGGGCTTGGGTCAGAGCGTATACATAAGATCGTCTCCCAGTGATCTTCTTATGGGTCAAAACTCTTATATCGGCATACATTCAGGGTGAAAACGTTTTTTTTCTTGATGCTGTGATAGGAAACCGAGTTTTTACATGTCTTCAAATGTATTTTGACTGACTCACGGCAGATGGAAGGTGCTTTTATTAATTACAAAATAAAAACAGCACTTATAAACTTCTGATTTCACAGTTGTTTCGTATGAAAACAGAATTTAGGCACCAGGGGCCACTGCAGAGAAGAGAAGAAGTTCTATTTATGTATGCATGTATGTATGTATTATCCACCGACAATGGGCTATTTTCAATGTACATCTTTAATGCCACTTGCACCAAAATAAAGTCCATTCACCTCCACCCTACTGAAGTAGAAACCAGCAGAGACATCACTTCAGGAGTTTATTTCACTTTTGCTTGTTTTTTGTGGGTTTTTAATCTGGTAATTTCTCGTGAACCCGCATTCAAAGAGTGATTTAAAACCCAATCACAGAGTGTTTTGAATTAGATTATTGAATTAAAAATCAGAGATCAGAGCAAACACTAAGTTCTTTACACTTCAAGGGCCTGGATCGCAAGGCAGGGTTACAAATTTTTCAGCCGAATATTTTCTGTTGAGAGGACAGAATTGTGTTTTCTCTGGAAAGAGGACTGCAATGAATAATATATATGTCCAGGCACCAGGAGACAAAAAGTATGGTCAACTGAAATGAGTGAAATCGTCTGAATTAGCTTTTTTAAGCTCCACAGCTCCGTCGTGAAAAGATTGCGCGACAATAATCGTAGGGTTTTCACTCAGCTAATGTTTCAGTTTCAGGTTTTTTTTTTTTTTTCCCCCTCCCAGTTCTGGTTTTTGTCCCCGTAGTTCTATCGCTGTCTTGTAAGTTCCCTCTCAGCTTCTCTCGAAACTACTCGGCTCCGACGACAAAAACAACCGAGTTCTCCTCCCCCTGAGGGAGACAGGCGTTCCTTGACGGATAGTTTGTCTTCCTGGACGGATAATTTTACTCTTTCTTTTTTTATTCAGCTGCATTGTATTCAGCAGAGACTCGGCGGAGAGACAGAGTGTCGTCCTCCGCACTTCTTCTCCTCCCTCCACTTCCTCAATTAGGCAGCTCATCCATCGCCATGATTACATGCTACTAATTAAGCAGCTAATCAGCTAATTACCAAGGAGCAGAGAGGAACCAGGAGTGCGTGCGTGTGCGCGCTTGCGTCTGTGTGTATCTCTTGTGTGTGTCTCTGTGTGTGTCTCTGTGTGTGTCTCTGTGTGTGTCTCTGTGTGTGTACGCAGTTAACTCAAGGTGTCCTGCTCGAGACTGCAGAGCATAAGACCTGATGGTTTTTAAGTGTTTTCGTTTACGTGTCTGCATTTGGTTCGTCTTTTTGTGCTTTTTTTATCTGTTAATGTTCATTTATGAACGTGTCTTTACCCCCCCCCGATCCTTTGGAGCTGAATATTTTAACAAGAAAGTCTTGTTGAACTCAGACACGCAGTCCCATAACATATGTGTGTATATATATATATATATATATATATATATATACACACACACATACATAGCTCTGGGTTCATGCGGTCCACGGGCAAAAGAAAACGTCGGCCTCTGAGTACTGAGTTGGGAGTTAGTGTGTGTGTGTGTATACATATATACATATATATATATATATATATATATATATATATATACACACACACACACACACACACACACTAACTCCCAACTCAGTACTTCATATCTCACTACTTAATGAGGCCGACGTTTTCTTTTGCCCGTGGACCGCATGAACCCAGAGCTAAAACTCTGAGTGCCAGAGGGGGTCTGAATGATTCAGGCAAAGCTGCTCCAGACCCTGAACATGCTGGGGAATATCGATACCCATTGGGTCCGAGGCTTTCGGGGCATGCCGCGAGCTTAGGTGCAAAATTTCTAGCTGCACCTGACCTGACGGAGACTCTGCTCTCACAAGAGAAACCAATTTTTTATTTTCATTTATTTACTTATATTTGCTTGTGGTTGGCAGAACCAGAGCCAGAGCTTTTTTTTCCTCTGCTGGTGGCGCCCCTCCCTCACTGAGTTTTAGTGCCAGACATAATGTTTGTTGATGCAGATGGGGGAGGAGGCAAGGGACTATCACCTTTTACTTTTACTTTACTGTGTACCTGCTCTGTTTTCTTGAAATATCTCAGGAAAAATGATAAAACTTGTCTTCAGAATCCAAGGAAATGAGGATAAGTGCATTAAGGCAATTGCCGAATCAATAATAAACATTAATAACAAGGTGATAAAGGTGATAAAAGGTGATAAAAATCAGTGCACAGTGCCTAGATATCTTAGATACAAATACAACAGCAAGATGGAGGTTTAGGATGCTCGGTCGACCTCCACATAGTCCACAATAACAGCTTTTTCTACTCTCAACGCTTGTATGATGTGTCTGATCACGGAGATCTCAGCCTGCACCGGCCGCGTCCTCCAGGCTTCATCGCGGCCGGCTCGTTCATCGGCTACGAGTTGACTAGCAACGTCCGATCTTTTTTAATGCGGGCACACACGAGTGTCTTCTTTTTGAGTCCTCGCTGTGGCTTAAATTCTTTTAGCAGGACCTCCTCCCACCAACTCCAGCTGTAGAACAACGTCCTATAAAAGCTGGAATCAAGTGTCTCTGATTGGAATTATTTTCCTCAAAATTGTGACATATTTAGCGTCTTTTGGATCTTTGAGCTAGAATTTGAACTAAAGGTCTGTGGATCTAACCTTAGCTCGTTTGCATACGAGTTTCTACTGATAAAGTTGACAGATTAAAAAATAATCCTGAAGCCGAGATTTTGATTCTTTTGACTTGCCTCAACTAACAACACCCTCCGAGCAAAGGGAGCATTTTTCAGAACTTACGAAAAAACATTAAAGAAATGGTTCGCTGAGATTCCTTGTGTCGACGCCTGTTTTCAAAACCCAAACAGCTCATAAAAAAAGAAAAAAATGAAGAGGAGATCAGGGGACAGCTTTGACATTTCATCTGTCAAATCACCATTAATTCTGAATATTAAAGCAGGGGATCTAATCTGAATTTGGAAATATGAAGGACGCAGTTCGATGTGGGGATTGACCCGAGAACATCCGGGTCAATGATCCCTAGTTCCAAGGACACCCCCCCCCCCGGAATATCCTGGCCACACTAAGAGATAATCGTATTGCAGTGGCCCGCTACTGTCTGTGGGCTCCTGACCCGACAAGACAGAAACGCTGAACTTCATTTACACCCCCCCCCCAAGGGGGAAACTGGGACATTACAAAAGCAAAGTAAAATGTTTCTGGTGGAAGGAAAAAGGGTTTTTCCAGCGATGGAATTTTTATGCAGAGAAATAATCTGAATAGAACAAGACAATAAAAAAAATATTAGAGGCAGCGGAGCTTCTTTACAGCGCTAATTAAAAGAGCGGCCGTGACAGCGACGAATCCCCAGAGCTATTGACATTTCGCCATATTCGATATGACAGATATGACTGATTAGTTCACCGGGCAGCCTCATCAATAATCTGCCTGCCAATCAAACGCGACCTTTAGAAGTGAGGTGATGAATTAGCGTGGGCGCCATGGGACGATCCAATACCAGACCTCCCCCGATTCATCAAAAAAAAAAAAAAAAACGGAGCCACGGCAAAGGGAAGAAAACCATGTGTTGTGGTGATTTTTGGTACAACTTTTTGTCCTTTGTGGAGATTTAAGTGCAGGGATCTTCCATTGTTTTGCTGCAGACACATGCTAACATCAGCTAAAGCTAAAGCAGCTACGACAGGTGCACAGTTAGATGTTAGAAGAGATGCCATACGTTGGAGGAACATCAGCAATAAAAAGCTAGCTGGTTCTTTAAGAATTTGCTCGAAACAACACAGAAGATATTTTTATTGGTGCATTTTGTAGCTTTTATTACAGTCATTACTTGAGATGCAGCAAAGGTTGGACTTAAAAAGCGCAGTTCATGGTCTTTTTTTTATGGCCAATTTTTGCTTCTGCATCAAGTCCACACCATTGTTCGCAAACATAATTCTGTGCCTTGACACTCTGCAGTGACGCCGCCAAACCACTAGCTGGCGGCAGCATTTATATGCCACTGTGTTGAATATCTTTGACGCCGTTTTCCACAGGTGTGTCGGCGTCAATTCGAGACTGAAACCGAGCGGATCTCAATGGAGTCGGAGCCGATGGATGTTGAACAGCGGTTTTAGTTTTTCCTGAATTTACTGCAACATGGAAATTAAAGAAGACACCAGAGGAGACGGTATGAACGACGGCGGCAAAAAAGAGGAGAAGGAAACGCGTTGCCATCGAGCCAACCAATCACAGCTCTTGGGGTCTAGATCGATTTTTTTTTGGGAGGTGCACATCAGGCGACAGCAAAGGTTGGTAGGTTAAATTGCCCTTGAATCTCCAAAGGGATGAGGATGCTGCTCAGCTACGTCTGATTGGTTGGAGAAAACATTTAACAAGAACAAGATGTCAGACTGAATAATGATCAGTCTGATTGTCGCACTATTAAAGTTTCCTTTTTTGCATGCAGTCTTTGTCAGAACAGAGGACGACAGTATCGCACGGCCTTAACCACAGCGCCGGCAATTTAGAAAATAGTCACATTAGTCATTTGTTTTCAAGTTAGTGACAAACACTGTCGCCCCGCTGACGGGGCTGCGGTATCAGAGAGCGCCCACTGCTTGGGAAGCAAATGACAAACAACATCATTTTGTCATTCAGTTTTGGAGGACTTGTTTTTTAATAGAGGGGGCAAAGGCACCTAAAGTAAAAGACGACTTCCACCAGTGTTGGAGGGATGAAATTAAGCTTTGCGGGAAAAGGAGCAAACCGTCCGCCGCTGACAAGTTTCCTCGGGGAGAGAAATACGCGGGAAAGATTAAAACAAAGACAGACAGTCAGAGGCTCTTCATACCTCTATCTTCTTCCAGATGTCGGTGTCCTTGTTCTGACTGTGAATGTCCTCCAGCAGCTGCTGCACCAGTGACCTGCACCCTCGCCCGTCCGTTGGAGGCTCCGTCAGTTGTGGCCGGCAGTCGGCGGGCCCCCGGCCCTCGTCGTCCTCGGACTGCAGGTCGCTCAGGGGGCCGGACTCGATGCTCTCGCCCACCGAGGGCGCCACGTCGCTGGAGGAGGTGGGGCTGAAGCGGCCGACCAAGTGTCGTCTGTAAGGAAGCTGGGGGGAAGAGGAGAACCAGGGGAACGCAGTGGGATTATGTTCTGGACCAGCAGGTGTTTGTCGACATTTATGGAGAAAAAAAATCACGAGACGGAAGATAAAACATGCTGATATGTACCAGCTGGGGCAGAGGTGAGGGATAGTCGTCCCCACTCCCCCCTACACTGCTCATGTTGTCCCCCGTGTCCCAGTCCTGGTTGAGCTCCGTCAAATCCCAGTCATCCACGTCCTGCAGAGCCTCCGGGGAAGAGTCTCCAGGCCTCTGCAGGAGAAGGTTGTGTTAATGTACAGAAACGAATACTACAAGCTTCCCCCCATGGTCGTCTTTTCTATAGTTTTAGGATCGGACATAAAGATAGAACAGTTGCTCTAAACTGCGTCGACTGACCAGCGGGAGGGACTGGGCCAGACTTTCCAGTTTCATCGTTAGCATCTCGGTTTTGTGGAGCTGAGCGGGGAGGGCCAGGAACTCCTCTGACCCGTACCAGTGCTCCCGGTCTGGGCTGGCTTTCGCCGAGGCCTGCCGGAGGAGAACAGAGGGAACATACGTGGTTCCTGAGTGATTATCTGATACAAACAGGAGAAAGAAAACCAGCGGAAAGTGGCTTCATGAATATCAGAATGAACACTGGAGTTGTTGGCACCGTTTCTTTATGTGGCTCTTGATTTAAACCTTGAATTTTTACTCTATTTTATGTAGATGAAGGGAAAAGGTGAAGAGAAACAAGAGAAATAAGTTTGTTTCTAACGTATTCCTCGTTTAAGTACCAGAAGTAATGTATTGTATTTTCACCGCTATCAAATAATGTCAAACATTTGCTTTCATAAAATCAGGTTCAAACTGGCTCTGTTAAGTTTCCTTTTTTCCTTGTAGCTTCAAAGAGCTCTCCACCCAAACGCATCCGTTTTTTATAGAAATGCACCAAATCATTGGGTTATATTTGATCAAAATTTCCGTGTGATTTGTTATGAAGTAAAATGGTAATAACTGCTGTAGGATTTCACATTAATTTTTGCAGAAATTGCCCTCGAAAATCTTCACAAAAATTAATTACTTTTGCCAAAGAAGTCTCACTGGGTGTTTCTACAACTTTTCAACTTAGGTAAATGTGGGTTGAGAGGTACAGGCTAAACTACATGTGTATGGTCTTTTAAAGATCCTGGATATCACGACACTGCTTCAAAACATGTCCATCAATAAATAATGAGTGGAAGAAGTTTCTGCTTTGAGGAAATTTTTAACAAAATCTCTGATTGAACAATAACTATATTTCCTAAAATTTGATAAATTTCAGTTAAAGAAATTCTACCTGATTTGGTTACTTTGCTCTCTGTCTGAAATCAGGATTAATTGTTTCTTTGCCGATCTCCATCTAATTCATAATGAACGCACTTTTAAAAACAGTCAACTCTCCCGACTCTCCCCCAGCAAAATAGATAAGCCTTCACCTTCTGCTCCTGGCGCTTCACGATCCAGACTGTCGCCTTGCCAGGAGGCGGTCTAGGGTCTGACTCCTCTCCGGAAGCGTCCAGGTCCGAGGAGAGGAGGTGCTCCCTCATGGGGGAGGGCAACGAGGAGTCAGAGTCCCCCTCACTGTGCGCGCCCGTCTCCTCCCGTGTTGTCCTCTGGGTTTGTTTTGATGTTTCGTCCTGAGACGCAGGTTCCCGGAGTGGCGGGGGGCTGCCGTCAGCGGCAGATGAGCTCCTCTGGTTGGTGGGCTGCCTCTGCGCTCGCCCCTCTGGGCACCCGCCGCGCCTGGAGGTCACATGGCTTCTCTGCAGGTTTCGCCCGTTCATGACCTGTTCGGTTAAAGAAAGTACAGGTTAAAGGCGACCCCCCCCCGGTCTAGTTTATTGGACAGATGCAGCAGAGGGTGAAATAAAGATGGTGGAGAGCTCAGACTATCAAACCTGGACAGGTTCAAATACGTTAAAAAACACCTTCTGTAAGGACTCGAGGTCTTCACCTTGATGCGCAAGTTTAACTGATGTTGTACGAGACAACAATCAGTGCAGTTTGAGTTGAATTATAAAGACTGCTTCATCCCAGAGAGACAAAATTTATTTAGTATTATTATTTCCATAAAAAAAAAACACCAAATACTTTAAAAACATTTAATCTCACTGTACTAAATCACAACAGAAAATATCTTTTTTGTTTTGCCCTTTAAAACACAATTTCCCTGGCAACCATAGAAACCTCCCTCTGTGATCCGGACTACCTGCTACAGTCTGATTCTCCTCCTCTACTAATCCAAGATGGATTCCACCACTTTCCTGTTTGGCAGTTGTTCATTTCAACTGGAGGTAACGTGAACTGAAGTGTATGCTAACACTGCAACGTCAACTAAATTTATATATGAATAAATTAGATGTGTGGTAGAAGTAGAATGTTCATTTAAATTTCATTTCACACTGAAATGACAAGGTAGGATGTTTAAACTCTTCTATATGAGCTGTGAAAAACCTCCTCTTTCCCAAAGTAATTTTCCCCTCTTCGTTTGCAAGTTTCTCCTTAATTATACCCTCAATGTTCCTCAACACAGAAACAAGGGTCCCTCTGATGCCAACGAGCTCTGGCGGAAGAAGCCAGTCGCAGGTGCAAATCAAAGCCGTGGTAATTCACGGCACTCTGTTGTTGCAGCGGGAAACAGAGGCACCACATGTTAGTTGCTAAATTCATCCAAAAACTGACCCTAAAATCTGAACGTTAACTGGTTAAAACCGGAGTAATTTTGGTTGAGCGTAAATTAAGTAAAAATCCCTGTTTCGCTCCGGTACAAATTGAGCAAAATGGAGCTTGGTGGCACCCACCAAAACATCTCATGTCCGGGGAAATCTTCAGTCAATTAGATTTTAATCGAATTTAAAAAAAATATCAGGTGTGTCAAATTAGGCAAAAAAAGAAGCTTGTCTCTGCTTCAGAAGTTGCACCCAGTTAGTGATTTAGTCTAAAAAAAAAAAAAAACAAAACACAAAAAACTCATCAATATCTTTAAGCTCTAAGTACAAAAAAAGGACAAACCTGCAGGCTCTCGTAGGACTGTGAGACATTTTCTGGATAAACTGAGTCCAGCTCCAACCAGAACTTGGAGCGATCTGGGGGATCCATGAGGGAGGGGGTGCTTCGGCTCAGCTCAGCTTGGAACTGGAGCCCTGTGAGCGGGCCGACCTTCCCCAAGCCTCCCCTCGAGTCCTCCGCGCCGGTTCCCCCATCCGAGAAGAGGGCGGCTCTCTTGGGGAGCGACGGCTGCGTGGGTGACACCTCGGTGCTATGGCTCACACCCTGCAGCGGGCGCTTCGCGCTCTCACTGTGGTCGGACACACTGCATTGCATTGTGGGTACTGTTGTTGGCAAAGAGTTGTGGTTTGTCTGGTCGCCGGGCACGGTGAGCTCAGGTAAACTGTTACGGAGTTCACGGTTTGAGAGGCTGGGCCCTTCGCTCTTCACCAACCCTGGTACCGGTTCCGAGTTCGGACCCTGGTCTCGATCGAGCTCCTGCTCCCCGGAAGGGTCCTCGCCGTCCGGTTCCGTTCCCTGGGCCTCGGGGTCGTCACCCGGGCTGTAGTCGCTCAACTCAAAGGCGGTGATACCGCAGTCTAAGGAGAAGTAGTCCTGGCTGCAGCGGATGGTCAGCTGACCGCAGTCGTCCACCTCCGTCAGAGCGTCCAGACGAGTCTGGGGAGGAAGATTGCACCACTGTAACACCTGTTGTGGTTAATCACTGACAAGGAGGTTTAGGTTGGTGGTTAGAGCCAAAATAAAATAAAAAATATTTACTAGCCTTCTTTGCTACAAAGAATAAGAACGCCAAAGCTTTTCTGTCTCAACCTTTGTGTCAATGACTCTTTCTGGTGCTGTAAATAAATTATCAGCAAAAAAAAAAAAAAAAAAAAGGAAGCATCTTCTTACAAAAATGAGATCACACATGACAGTTATATGGGAGTGTGAATGTTTGTGTGCTTTGTGTGTTTGTGTGCATGTGTGTGTGTTACCTGGTGCTGGTCCTGGCTGAAGGCCTGCAGGATGTCCGTCTGGCGGGTGTAGTTCCCGTTGGAGTCCTGCAGACTCTGCAGCAGACGCTCCTTCAGGACGAGGACCGACACCCTCAACTGGTGCCACAGCAGCTGCACCGTCCTGAACCGCGAGACACAGCGAAACCCTGGCGTTTAGCAGCAGCCCCTCGACGTGGTTGTTTGATAGTAATAGACCTAGCTGATATCAAACCTGACTAACGTGTTTTAGATTCTCTAAACTGTTCTGCATGTTGATGGATCTCTAGTCTCAAAAGTTCAGAAACTTTCACTTCATAATTTGTTTTACATATTCATTCCATATCTCTTTTTTATGATAGCAAGGAAGTATTCTTCACTTCCAACCCCATACTTTCTGATGAATCAGTTACTATTTTCATTTAAAAGGCAAGTTCTGAATTTGAAGTGCACATTTTATTTATGTACAATACAGGATAATAAAGAAGCTTCAAAAAATAAGACTTAACTTAATCACAGGAGACAAAACCAGAGGTGGAATACATAAAGCATGACAAGCACCACAACGGAAAGTGTGTCTCAACTTGTCTCATCTTGTGGAGACTCACCTAATGTCAACGATGATGTTGACGGAGTAGGAAAGCAGTTTCAGGGAGAACTCCGTCTCCAGTAGGGCATGAATCTGCTCCACATGGTCCGAGATGTCCTCACAGATGTCCTAAAGTAACATACACACACACACACACAAATGCACGGAAAAGATCAGCAAAGACGTTACAAAAATAATGAGCAACAAATCATCAATTGATCCTCGTTTTTCAGCAGCGCCTGTTTGACAGCGTGAGTCTCTAAGAGCCCATGGAGAACAGGAACGTCTGCAGAGTTCCATGGTAAAAAGCAGAACCGAGGAACACGTGTGACCTCAGGGTTCCAGTTTTAAACATGAGTCAGATCCATGTGGGATCGGTTCCAGGCTCATATGTAAAAATACGGAGGACACGCCCTGCGTTTCTGTCCGTCTCTGCGATTCTACCGCACTAAATTCAGATGCTGTAAAACCACACAGACAGACATAGAGCAGGCAGGCAGGCAGGCCGACAGGCAGTCAGTCAGAGAAATAGACACAGACACACAGACAGACAGACTCTTCCAGAGCAGAACCAAGCAAAAATAACAGTGGCTGCAGGACAAAGTCAGTTTTTAACTGGAGTCTATGATAAACATTCGGATTTCACTCAGTGGCCACTTTATTAGGGACATCTGTACAGTCTAATACAATCTAATGCAACGGTTCAGCCACAAATTCCACCTTAAAAATGTTAACATTCAGTTTTTTGCTAAAACTGTCCCAGAGGTTGTTAATTAAACTGTAATAAGCTCATAGTTTGTGATCTGCATTATGATGAGATTATCCTAATGTTTTGTCCTTTTCATTTACATAAATAAAGGAAGCATAACTGGAAACTACAACTACAATGGGGGAAATAAATCAATATATGATTAAAGGAACAGGCCAACATTTTGGGAAATAGGCTTATTGGCTTTCAGCAAAATCATAAAAGAATTTTTTTTTCACTTTATCGTCATCATTTACTTTATCAACTGCACCATAAAGTATTTAACCCTAAACATGTGTTCATCATGTTCTTAATTTGAGTTCTGTCACATTCTTTAGAGTTTGGTTTTTTTTTTGTTATTGTTTGTTAAAAAAGTGAACAGAGGAACAGCAAGTCACTTCATGTAAGACTGATATTAAAATATCAACTGAACAAAACAGAAATCAAATTGAACCAGCAGATTTAAAAAATCAGAATTTAATTAAAAATGAGCTTTATCTGCAATAAATGTTGAGTAAAATTTAATAAAATACTTTAATGAATATTTTTTATTCATTTTTTATTATTATTTCTTTGGAAACAAACTAAACCAGTCCAAACTAAAATTAGACGACCTTTGAGAAGAGCAGGTGACCTGGCTTTGAACCTGTGACGGATACTTTACATCCACCTGAGGTCGCTGAATCACTGCGCTGCTCTCCATGGCGACCCCCCCCCCGAAGCAACACACCACAACAACCTCGCACTCAGCATGTGAGAATGTAGGTCACACACACCGCCAGCTTGGCTCACGCTAGCTTGGCTAACGGTGTGACCTGCTGAGCACCGTTCCAAAATAAATTAATCGCTACTGTAAGGGGGGGTGGGGGGGGGCGCTGCAGTCCAGCTGGACACATGCTGCCTGCATGTAGGCAATGGAGGCATTAAAGCTCAGGTACACGTGGCTGAACGGCAGCAAAACTGTCCGTGTTCGGGTTCGGAATGACCAAGAAAAGCGGCACAGGCACAGCAGTGATGCCAAGGCCGGCGCCGGCGGCCAAACCAAAACTGCGTGGTCATCCAGCACCTAACTAGCCAAGTAGCTTAGTACTAAAAGTGACTTTTACATGTGTTATGTCAGTAAATGATGATAAACTCCACTGATCGCGCCTCAGCGTTCTCATCATCAGACTCCGGTCCTGGCTGCACCGGTGCCGTTGAAACCGTCATCCACCATCTGCCCAGACCCAAACAGCAGGCTAAGACCAGCTGGTGGAGAAAGTGGAGCATTTCTCCTCCTCCAACAGCCGAAATCGGGGGCTGGTGGAGACCAAAACCGGAGCTAAAAGAGAGGGTGAATATTGGACCTTTTTCGGCCCAAGTAGGATTGGTCATAATATTTTCCGGGAAAGACACTTCGAGTTTATTCCAGGAAAGGACTGGTTCTCGTCTGGAGAAGTCATGAGCTGGTTTCTACGCTCGTAGTCTGTTTTTCCTGGAGACATCGCTGAGAGTTTGTCCGTCTTGCTCCGTCAGAATTTCTCTCTCTCTCTCTCTCACACACACACACACACACACACACACACACACACACACACACACAGAAGACCTCTAGTAAACCTGATACATAAACACACAAAGCTTGAGTCAAGTTAACCTAAAGTTTATACATTCACATTCTTTCATGCAAACCCCAAAAACATAAAACTTTATCTACATAAAATGAACTTGAACCATAGTTAAGAGACAAACACACACACGCGCACACACACACAGTTTCATCATCAAAGCGCTGTCATGTCATTCTAAAACGGTGGTGAAAATGTCACCGGTGTCTTCAATAATTCACACGCAGCTTTCAAATGCTAATACAGACACTCGCACGGACACACACATGCACACACACACAGCCCTTAACAGAGGCCCCATCTGACTGAATTAACACCAAGTCTGTCATATCCATCTGAAGTCATTTGTTAGAAGATCTTCAGTCTGGTCGAACGGCTGGGAGCTAATGAGATCCCACCGTCTGTTTGTGTGTGTGTGTGTAAATATCTTAACTATGACTGTGTGTGCGTCAGGGTGCTAGTGTAGAGAACAGTTTTCATTCCAGTGACCTGATTTTGCTGTATATGTTGGTTTTGTGTTAACCAGGAAACATTTTCCTAGATATGACGATAGTAAGAAAACCCGTCTCCGACTTTTAGAAAGTTTGTCGTAGTTAAAATCAGACGTTCACACTTGGTTATTTTATCTAGTCGAATATCCGCATCACACGTATGTCAATGTAACAATATGCCGGTAATTATTCACTGATAAATATCACAAACAGGGAACAGGGTTGGTAACTATGATGGATTAGTTCTGACCTATAAAAAGACAGCAGGACAGTTTGGCAGCTTTGTGCACGAGGGTTGAGACAGAGGTGAAGCAGTTAATGATATTTGATAAAAATATGAACCTTTCAAACATAAGTCTACAAATGGATATCAATTTAATTTAAATCCAAACTTTTGTTTTTGCACCATGTTTAAAATGTCCACATAATTCAAATCTAATTATTAGAACTTGAACAGAAAGGTTCTTTCAATCAGAAAATCACAAGTGATATCTGGTTAAATTATCTTGTATTTTGGAGGAAAAAAAACATTAAAATAAGGAATTTCCCCCTAAGCTGACTGATTTTTTTTTCCCTTAGGCCACATGTGCTCAGGCCTCAGCAACATCACATGGCTTAAGACAAACAACAAACCTGATCAGTCCCCCCCCCCCAACCCCCTGGGTGTGAAAGGTTCAACACACGCCTCACCTGAAAAACCTCACAAATCATGACAGGAACAAGATGAGGAAGGGTTGAGAACTTCAGGGGCAGTTCAGCACTTTCACTTTTAATTTGACAGTTGATTAACTTTGAAGGGCTCGTTTGCCCCGAGCATGTATCTCTACAAACCCGTGTGTGTGTGTGTGTGTGGTTTTACTGTAATACATTTTATACTAGTTCGCTAATTCTGAATTCCACGATACTCACTCAATATTTCAATAACACACACACATGCACATTTTCTGGCAGCCTAGTCACGTAGGGTCAAGACATGAGCCGTCAATCACCGAGCCCATACGTTCAGCAGGGTTTGTAATTGCCCCAAATCTATCGAAGCAAGTCGACTGGGGCTTCAGCTCCGATTGCGTCTCACCCCCATCACTGCCCGACATCAAGGGCTTCAGAGCGGCCACGTCCAAACCGCCCGCGACAGCCTGGGCCTCATTCGCACCCATTCGATCTAATAACCTTCAACTCCTCCGCTCCGGCCCATCGGCGCCGCATGTTTCTTTTTTACCTTGGAGATCAAATGCTCCGTGCTCCTTTCTCCCCCTGGAGTATTCAAATTAAGCGGCTTCAAAGACGGACGAGACCCGCTGCTGCGATACAAAGACTTGTTACAGTAATGTTTTTCAAAGCGGCAGCTTCTGCGAAAAGACCCCCCCCCCCGCCTTCTCGTCTCCGGGTTCCGTTCACGGTCGGCTGTTTTATTTATTTTTTCTGAGTGCAGTCATTTTCTCTGCCGCTGCTGCTGTTCCTGGAGATTTTAAACAACTTTGTTGGGCCCAAAGAGAAACTTGTCTCCTGCAAACACATGTGAAGAGGTGGAAAAAGCTTCCCAGTAACCTCAGATTGTAGCCGGAGCCGGACACCACGTCAAAAACGTGTAAGAAAACACTCAGGATCTTTTTTTGAGCAAGAAAAGACATTTGGCAGTTTTGAGCAAAAACAAATTAAAGCAAAGAAACCCAAATATGGCTGATTTAGGTTTACGCACTGCATTCCTTTACGTTCTGCCTGTTATTGTCAATCCTACTTTTTTCTGTAGTGACCAATAAAAACTGGGAAATGTTCTGGAAAGAGAAGCTGGAAACGTCACTGCCTCTTTCTCCTCTTTGGATGTTTACATGGCCACATATCGATTACCAACCCTCTGTTTAAACTCATGCTCAAACACGGTGCAGCTATAAATCCAATTTTAATAAATCTGCTTTTCAAACCTGATTTGACACAAATGGTTAATTTGCTTTAAAACTTAAATTCCTGAATAGAAGATCAAAAAAAGGAATAAATAAAGCCGAGCCAAACTCTTCCGTTGTTTTTGTAAGTTAAAACACTGTCCAAAATTCAAGTTTCTGTATTTCAATATTTAGATCACTTGATTTAATAACAAACATCAGTCTGTTTGAAACATTTTTGCAGTTCAAATTCCTCTAAAAGCTTCCTCCATGTTTGTGTCCCGTCACAAACATTCGGGTCGTACCGAAGTTAAATTTTATCAACAGAGCGCCGTCAAACTTATCATGTGCTTTAAACAGCAGGAAACTTTCTGACAACAAGACGCTTATCTAATGTTTGATCTTGGAAACAAAGATGATAACGGCTTAACCTACCCCTGTTCATGCCGCAGGCGAATCAACCACCCTTTAATCTTTACTTTTCTCATTTGGGTGAGAGCAACAATCGACAAAATTCAAAGCATACTGACGCTGAGCAGGTCAGAGAACAGAAGCAGAGACTCTTACCTTTTTTTTTTTTTTACAACGAAAAGACAATCTCTTTTTTCAGACCGACAATTTTAACTTTTCAACTTCATAAACTGACTCCGCTCTGTACAAAATGTTACTCAGATGATGGCAGAGAAAAAAATGAGGAAAAAAGTCAGAAAGTTTAAGTTTTATCTGCAGTTGAAGCAGCGTGAGGTTCCTCTGTCCAAGGCTCCAGACACACTGCTGCTCCCCATGTGGGAAATAGTGACCAACTAACACAGTATGTGTGTGTGTGTTGACCTGCTTCTTTCAGGGGGTGTTGGTGTTAGGGAGAGGAGGGGTGACAACAGTTGGGAAGGTTATTTTTAGGCCGACTTCGCCCACCCCCTCGAACACTGACACACACACACACAGACACACACACAGTAACTGTAGCTGTACATTCTGGGTGTCATTCTTCCCACTTTAAACACAAACACACGCATGCATGCACGCACGCACGCCAACACTCACTTACCACCCTGTTGTACTTTACTTTCTCGTCCTTTTTCCTCTATCTTTCTCTCTCTCTCACACACACACACACACACACACACTAAAGCAGTCCCTTTAATAGAAAGAAAAGCACACATTTTAAATACACAGGTATTTAGCAAACATACAGAAACACTAATGTTTTTCTCTCTCCATCAACAGCAAACCTGCAGTTTCCACAGGAAACTTTCCACAGATGCAAACTTGTGACTATTAAACATGTAGAGATTGAGCTCATCCAAAAATCCATCATCTCTGATGCACAAAGAAAATAAAATCAGTTGAATAAACTATGATTCAGTCTGAAAGAGAAACCAAAGAGAAAAAAAAACCTGATACGACAGTAATGATCTGAGCAACAGTCTCTACCTGTAGTTTTAACTTTCATTCATGAAAACCTGCAGACGAATACATGAATACCCAGAAAAACACTTTACATACAGCATTTGTGAGAGGCCCAATCTATTGTTCCATCATCCAGCACTCATGCACTGTTGGACATTTCTACAAGTGACAGCAGGATTTTCCATCTAATCACGTTCAGTGATGAAGCTGATGTGAAACACATCGGTGAGAGGAGCAGACTCGACCCCATGATGCTCATTAATTAAGGCGCCGACGGAAGAATTGGTTTCACGATCCATCAGCGGTGAAGCCTTGAAACATCTTAAACCTGCCGCTGCGCCGTCGCCCTGCTTTCTGTTTTGCACACCAGGTGACGAACACCTCGCCAGCGTCGGGGGCCGTTTCACGGTCGGATGAAGCCGGGAATGTTTCATGTTTCATGTGTGAAAAGAGCTTTGAAACTAGGATTCAAATATGTTGTTTTTATACTGGTGCAGTTGTCATCACAACAGCATCCTTTTGCTTGAGAGAAAAAATGAGACTTAAGAGCGAGGAAGCAGAAGTTTAGCTTCTCTTTTTGTTTCAATGCTTTCAGAAAAGATTTTCAACGCATGAACATGTTGGCAAATTTAACACATCTGACTACACGATGGTTCACACACACCCAAAACAACAAAGAGGTTTATGTGTCAGCTATGCTTCTATCTTGCTGTATATATACTCACAGAGTCTGATGCTTCATGTCTGTTATTCTGCAGAAGTGCAGTAAAAGACACTTTAAAATAAAGTGACACTTTTCCACTACAGCAATGACAAATGGTTGTGTTTCCTTATATTGTAAACCTATAAACGTGTTTATCTTGGGCCTTTGGTGACCAAAAAAAAATATCAGTAACACATAAGCCTCAAACTTTAACCCTGGATTTATATCCTGACCCTCGAACAGCTCGTTCACTTTGCAAAAACATCCTCACGCTGAAGGGATTTTTTCTAAGCTTAAAAGGTAGAAGCAGAGGAGCAAGGGCAAACAAAGAGTGCCAGCATCTTCTCTCTCTCTCTCTCTCTCTGTCCCACACAAACACACACTCTCACACACACACACACACACACTCACACTTTTATCCTCTGCTGTGCAACAGCTGCCAATTGTGACAGTTGTGAGAAGGGCAAAGGACGGACAGAGAGGGGGACAGACTGGGAGACAGAGGAGTTAAGGTTAAGGCTATTTCCTGGAGAGAAAAGGTGTTTCATCATTAAAATAATAATAAATGTCCGACTGTAAAAGTTTCAAAGCCTGAGAACCCAGAGACCCTTTCCCTTTAACTTCGGTTGTTTTATTCATCCTGTTTAATATATGCATGTGACAAGACTGTCACCCCCCAAAAAAATCCACAGACCAGAGCTGTAAAGTGAATCCAACAACTCCTCCAGAATAAGTTCTTCGTCACCGTCTCCAAAAATGACGCATATTTTATGATCTGCTGCTTTTATGGCGACTGGAACCAATTGGTTGCGGTTAAGAAAAGATGGTTTTCAAGTTGGAAAGAAAGAAACCAAATAATTTGGTCAGCTAATAGAGATCCTTGTCAGTTAAAGGTGATTGTAGGGTGTTGTTTTCTTATTCTGCCCCCTGGATCAAATTAATACACAAATAAACACAGATGCTGTAGTTTCTTCTAGTTTGCTGCTGCTCTAACTATCGGCCATGATGGAGGATGGCGAAGACTTCATAACCAAACTGGAAGTCAACTTCCTATAGGCCTCCCCGTCCTGATTATTTTACATCCTACTGAAGTTTTAGCAATTGAAACTTGATTTACGAGAGTTCTGCTTTCATGTCAGAGTTTCTAGTCTCAGATTTACCACTCGATCATGGGTCTTTGTCCGTTCTTACACCGAGGATCTTCATTTCTTAATCATTAACCTTGAAAACAGCTCACTGTTGGGTCTCTGTAAATAATAACTATAAAGAGTCTGGTCTAGACCTGTTCTAAATGAAAAGTGCCCTGATGTAACGTCTGTTATGATGTGTGATATAAATAAAGCTTAATTGTACTGAAACTTCCTGCCTCCCTGTAGTACTGTTGTGAGGTTCTTGACCGACAGCGGCGATATTTGAGCGTGAGGTGGTTGAAAAGGTCAGCTGAACTTAATAAACCTCAGACTCCCTCTTCCTTCTTTCCCTGCCTCCTTCTGTCTTTCCTTCCTTCCTTTCCTCTTTTCCCTCTCACATTAATATCTATCCATCCATGTTGAGTTCCCAGGATTCCCGGCGTAGCGCCGACAATGACATCAGGGGACAGAAATACAGTGACAGCTGGGAGGGGGAGCTCACGGACTGCGTTTAAATAAAGCTCTGTGGGTCTGAATCAGGGACACACGGATCACTGTAAAAAAACGACGGTGGGGCAAAAGCTGCACGATGACGTGCGTGATTTTAAAATAAAACTATTTTATTTAACTTTAAAGTTTGATTGACGAGGTCGGAAGGCGTTTTGTCATTCAGAGCAAACGGAGCTGATGGTTTTAGAGTTTCAGCAAAGTGAAGCCTATGAAATAAGGTGGGGGTCCAGCATCCAAAACTACCATTAGAGCTGTGTCTATAAAATAAAGATGCAGAGATGATGATACAGTCCTGCCCCGACGGGGGGAGGTATCTTAAATGTTTTTTTCTAGGTTTAATGAATATATACTGATGTATATAGGAAATGGTCCAGGTGTAAATGAACTAAAGATGTATTTTTTTTATATTTTAAAATCTCTTTCTTACTTTTTTGTAATTAGGATGTTCATAAAAAAATTTCCATCGTGCTTCTGGTTGACATTATCAAGTTGGTGCGCTAACGGCAACTGAATCGCTAAAATCGCGGCTGCATCTGTGTCTGGCCTTTGGAACACGTGAGCGTGTGTGTGTGTGTGTGTGTGCACTACGCGTGTTTGTGTGTGAACAAGTGTGTGTTAGTAGAGTGCAAATGCATTGTGTGTTCACACCAGCAGCCTCTCCCACCTCGGAGCAGCCCAGGACATTCTCCATGCAGCTGTTACACACCGCCTGCAGCCTGGTACTAAGAATGGCTGAGGGGCTGGCATACCAACGCGCACACGCGCACGCACGCACGCACGCACGCACGCACGCACGCACGCACGCACGCACGCACAAACACACATGCAGTGGTTGCATCACTATAATCATGTCCTACAGTTCCTCCCTGGCAAGGTCAAGTTATAGAAAAATGCCCTGCAGGCAAATGTATTATGAATATGACAGAGGGAGGGAGGAGAGGGAGACACGGAGGGAGAGAGAAGAAAAGGAGGAGATAAAGGAAAGAAACAAAGTGAGAAAAGAGCGGCGAGGACGGGATGAGTAAAAGAAGAAGAGAGAGAGAGAGAGAGATCACTGGAGGCGTGAATCCAATTTCAGATGGCAGCCTGGTGATCTGTCTGCTCCCATCAGCCGTGTGGCCACGCCCCGCAATTAAGTCAAAGGAAGCTCAGCGTGCGGCGATGGGCCCCGGCGGGACGAAGCCAAGGCGCACCAGGGCCCCTGAGGAGTCTCGTTGTCTAAACACAGACGTCAGTGACTAAAGAAACTTAAGATACAAATACGACCATTTAGCGGCTTCCAAACCAACTCTAATTCCCTTTTTGTGGAATATACAATAAGAAGATGATTCCTACAGTCATCTCATGTGATTTAAATACAGACCTGAAGACAGGACATAGTTAGCTTAAATTAGCTTAGCTTAGCACAGAGACAGGAGGCAGGGGGAAACAGTTAGCCTGGCTCTGTCAAAAGCTTAATAAACACACCTATCTAGTGTGGTCAATCCTGGTTCTAGGGGGGATTTATGTGCTGGAACTACAAAACAGTCGGTTGCAGTGACTTTCAAGCATCTTGTTGTAAAAGTTATGTTGCCAGGTTTGGTCCAATTGTTCCTGTAGAGACACAAAACAAACACCTGTGCACAACAACCACATCTGGATCTCTAGAGTTACTAATTAAAATCCCTTAAAACATTCATTTTGACATTTCTGGATTAAATAGATCAGATACCACATGTTATTATTTTTGAGCTTTAGGAGGGTTTGTAAATGCAATTCTTTGTCTTTTGATGGAGTCAGGCTTGCAATCTCCGTCAGCCAATCAGCAGCCAGTATCTTGCAATGTCACGGTAAAGATACTGTATGTTGACACCAGTCAGCAGATGGTAAACTGAGACCATATGGCCAAATCTACAAAACATTTCACCACGGGTATTTGTACATTATGTGTATCTATTATAAATGTATTTCAGATACAGTAAAGTATCAATTAGAGTATATTTTTTTCAAAACTATTTGACTATTTTAACACAGTATGAGCATATCATTAAGTCAACTATATATCGACCTGAATAAAATAAAAATCATTAAGTATAAAACATCGGATGAGTGTGTTCAAGTGACTTCTCTTTAAATCATCATTGCTTCCACCTTAAGCCTGATGTTTTGTTCTTATTTCTGATGGTCATGTGTCCTCACTGGGCTGCATTACAAGAGATTCCCCACTAGGTGGCGCTGTCAGCCAGGAAATGAGAACTGTGTGGCAAAAAACCCCGCAGAAGATAAGTGATGAAGAAAAGAAAAAAAAAAAGCTAAGATAAACTAAATAAATGGAAAGTAAAGGGAAATGTTCAGTCTAATAAATAACTACTCAGCTTTATCAACTTTTCTAATGATAAAAGTCTTTTAAATATGTTCTGTTCTTTTCAAACTATAGTTTCCTGCTGTTTTACACAAAGTGTCAGTACTTGCTTTCTCTTATTGCTAATTCAATATGGAGCTAAACTTGTACAGTTGGATCCATTACACAGTAAATGTCACTTTACTTTTTAGCTGCAAACTTTCAGCATTATGGCTGCAGTATGGTCCCGTCCTCAGCTGGAAAAAAGTCAAGTTTCCAAAAGAGGAATTGTACGGAAACTTCCTGAACCACACAGCGACCAATCACTCTCAGTCTATATCGTGACCTTTGCAGTCGGAAGGTAGGGGAACATCTGGAATGACCCCTGGCTCAAGCGACAAACTCCGTCTCTCTCTATTTTTACCGCTAAGATTTATTCCCAAAAAAAGCTGTTTCTCACTAACTGAGTGTGACGGCATTTAATTCTGGAGCTAAGATGCGACACCGACACAAGCTGACAGATGTGTGGGGATACATGCTGCGCAAAACAAAAACAGAAGGCGCCACATCTGCCTTTGTCTGTGTCTTTCATTTCTTTTCTTTTTGCCTTTCAGCACTGACCCGACTGAAGCGCCTCCTTAAATTCAGGCCGAGCTTTTATCCATTCCTTCCTTTGTCCTGCCTTGTTGTCCCTCTTTGTTGTCTGATGACGGAGCTCTGACAAGCTGCCAAATCCCGACAGATAAAAGATGGAGGACTAGGTTATCGTCATGACAACACTGACAAAGACTGAGGGGAGAAGTTTTGTGTCTCTCAATTGTCTGTGGATTCAATTTTACATCAGAATGGAAGAGATATGACTTAATGCAGCTTTTGAACTCATAAGAGGATTAAACCAGAGTTTATACAACTACAGTATGATTTCAGCCTAATTAATATTATTTATATTTTAAAAAAAATCTCTCTTGGCATCGAGTGGCATTTATTTTAGATGTAAAAAAAACAAAAATCCAGCTGAGAATGGGTTATAAATATGTTATTTGAAACACTAACAACGTTTATTTTACAACTTGTCTCTGTGTGTGCTTTACTTCTCAATTTTCTTTGACTTCCTAGTAGTTGTAACACATTCTGAGGTCTTCTCACCACCAGGGGGCACAAGGAGGTAATAAACTACTTAAAGGGTGACTTATCACTTCATCAACCAGTGTTGACTCACTCTTTACAAGGATAAATATGAGCATCATTTAGGCGCTGGTCAGTTGAAAAGTAGAATTTGGTTTTGGCTATGATGAGGAACCAGGGAAAAGAGGCATCAGTGGCTGATATATTAAATACACACATAGACACACACACACGGAGTCAGAATGACATTAGTCACCCACAGCACAAAGATGTGGTTGTTACCCTGTCTCTCTCTCACTAACATACACCAACAAAAACACAAACACAAACACACACACACACACACAATTTAAACCCCGCCCAAGCTGTATAGTCTGAACACAGATTGTCAG
>CM029120.1:1930000-2012500 GCA_016859345.1 Istiophorus platypterus
GGGCATTATGGGAAAATTGACCCGCCCGAGGCCCAGAGAGATGAATCGAGCCATGCTCCGCCATCTTTAATTCAGCACGAAGCAGTTAAGAGGCATCACTGTATGTTTACATGTGTGTTAGGAACCGCTGCCCACCAAGCTAACTCGGAAGAGGGGACAACTACGGTTGACCGTCCTGCTGAGGTGAGTATTCTCCTTTAGTTGGGACCTTTGTTGGGCCCAGGAGGAGGTTGAGAAGCCTCGACTCTGGGGGGGTTAATGTTCACTGGCATCTTCTTTTTAAGTGTTTGGAGTTTTAGAAAGATCCAAGTTTAGATAGTAATATGTCAAACATTTGCTTCTTTTAGCACCGTTTTTTGCCCCTTCATTTATGGACACGTCAATCTCTGTTCCATTATGACCTTCTGTGTAGTGGAGCGGCTTTACGAGCTGTTAAGATCATTTAAGCAGGGCCCAGTTCAACAACGTCAACAGCTTTAGTACAAGATGATCGGTACGCATTTGCACAGGCAGTGTCCAGAAACTGGGGGGTAAAATCCCAACCGTCAAGGCAGCAGGGACGATGCTGGTTGACTGACCTGACAGTGACTCGGTTTCTATCAACATTGCTTTGGTGCCTCTGAGGTTTTACGCCTCGTTATTTGAACCCAGTGTCTATAACGAAGGACAAGCAGTGTCAGAGAGATGTAAAGCACGTGTCCAGCTTTACCTTGAGCTGCACCAGGTGGACGTCCACATGTCTGTTGTCGCTGTCCTGCCCCACCGAGTGTGAGAGCTGCGTGACTCTGTCGCTGGTCCCCCTCAGCCACGTCTCGATCTCCGGCAGGTGGAGGACGACCTTCCAGTCAGCCCCGGTGTGGAGAGGTGGGGGTTTCTTTGACCTGCAGCAACACATACTGCGTGTGAGACAGAAGTAAAGACTTAATTGGGGTTTCTACGTTAATAATGAGCCAAATGACAACATGTAAGGTGAAGGTGGAGGCTCATAGTGAAACTCACGGAAACTCATCACAGACTCAGTTCCCCTCTGTTCTACGGAGAAGCTGGGCAGCTTGTAGCTTGTAGCTTTTAGGTTTTAGCTTTTAGTTTAACTGCTCAACCTCATTTCCAGCTATGATGATGCCACTGTCCATCACCAGGCAGACTCAGTTATAGACTCAGCTGGTGAACATAGTGGAGCATTCAGCAGCTAAATAGCCAGATGTTTCCCCCAGGAGCTGGTGGAGACCAGATACAGAGCTAAAAGAAGAGGAAGTACTGGACTAATGCTGGATATATGCTTCTGCGTCGAGGCTACACCGTTATGAGCATTTATACTTCTGCAGTGATGTCAATCTGCAATTACACCACCAAAACTTACTGGCATTTTCGCTTATATGCCACTGTGTTGAGTTTCTCCACCGCTGTTTTTTTCCTCAAGTTTGTCGAACGAAGACAACTGAAACCGAGCGGATCTCGACGGAGTCAGAGCTGACGGATGTCGAACAGCAGTTTTAGTTTTTCCTGAATTTACTGTGACATGGAAACGAAAGACGTTGGAAGAGACGGTCTTTACAACGGTGGCGAAGGAGAAGGAGCCAGAAATGCAACGCCACAGAGCCGACCAATCACAGTTCTTGTGGTCTGCGTCGCCACAATGCGTAGATACATTTTTGGGAAGAGAATGTCAGGCAATGCCGAGGATAAGACATTGAAGCATAAATCGGCCCGTTTCGTTCAAACTCCAGTGGGATGATCAAGTCACTCTGTGTCTGCCGGATCAGCAAATTGTTTCCTAGTTCGCAAAAACATTAGCTAGAACATTTTTCTAAAATGAAAATATTTCAGGTGTGACTGTCAGTTTGCTGTGAAGTTCTTCTAAAATCTACTTGCAAAGGCATAATTTAGACATTTTCAGTGAAACTTAAAGTGAAGATATTTTCAGTTTTAGGAGTCCAACAAAAGCTATAATATAACTACAAGTGTTTTAACTTTTCCCCAAAACAACTAAAGGCTCTAATAGTTCTTACTTCAGGTCCTGTAAAGAGAAAAAATTTTCTTCTCACGACTCTCATGTCAGAATCATGTTCCCCTCTCACACTGTTTAATCTAAATTGTTTTTAGAGAGGAAGAAAGAGGTAAAACTATCCAGTATTTCATGATATAAAAGCAAACATTAGAAATTCAGAAGTCCAAGAAACAGAAACAGAATTTGAGAAGCAGAAATCATCTTTTTTAAATCTTTCACTATCTTAGTAACCATCCAATGACCCCTAAAGATTCATATTCTAACCATTTAGGGGTGTGACCCCCAATTTTGGGAAACACTATCCTCTACAAATAAAAAAAATCCTCTAAAAAAAAAAAAAAAAAAAAAAAAAAAAAAAAATCACTGAAGTTGTCATCATCACCATTATGACTGATCTGTTACCTTCTGGAAGGGTCTCGACCCATGTGGGGGCCTCCGCTGGTAAGGATGACTCGGCTGGGGCCGGGGCCCGGCAGAGAGGCCCCGTCCTGGGACTGAAGGTCCAGTTCCAGGCCGAGAGGGGCGGCGGTGACAGTGGCGGGGGAGTTGGAGCCATTGGTGTCAGGGGTCGGGGTGACGGGCGTGATGGAGGTAACCATGGGGGACGGTGGCTCAAGGGCCACGGGCGAGAGCGCTACAACGCTCATGGTGTGAGAGAGGAGAGAGGTAACAAGATTCCTAACACGGGTGGAAGAGCCTCATTGGAACAAACTGGAGAGAGAGGGAGAGAAAAATAGGTACAGGTTAATCAAAACAAAGATTCAGAGAAGATTAGGAAACAAAATAAGAGTGAAGGGAGGACGACAGAGGAGAAGAAAGAAGGAAGAAACAACTAGGAAAGACGAGCAGAGGGAAGGAAGGAAGGTAGGAAAGAGGAAAGTTATGAAAGAAAGGGAATAATAAATGGGTTGAATGAGGAGAGAAGGCTGGAAACAAGGAAGGAAGGAAGGGAGGACAGATGAAAGAAAAAAAACAGATGAACAAACAAATTAGGAAAATCCTTGAATTTACCAGGAATGAAAAAAGAAAAAAATGAACAAAGGAACAAATAATTAATGTGTCAAGCTGAAAAACAGCAGGCAAAGCAAGTCACGGTTTTGGCTGTTCAAGACCGAATAACGTGACTCTGTTTTCAGTAGTTTTTACTGTTTCTCAATATGTAAACGTGCCATTCTGTTATCTATGTTCAAGAGGACAAATTGATGAAATTTAGAGAAAACCTGAGGGTTAAGGATATTTTAGAGTTTTAATTTTTGCACTTTTTAATCAAAGCACTTCACAGTTTTGAAAGGTAGAAGCAGAGGAGCAAGGGCAAAACAAGCGAGCCAGCATCCTCTCTCTCTCTCTCTCTCTCTCTCTCACACAGACACACACACAGACACACACACAGACACACACACAGACACACACACGTGCCTGTGAAGGTTCTTAGTCATCCAGGTCATAGTTGTCATTAAATGCTGAAATTGAAGACAACTGGATTTCTTTTTTTTGGTTCAGTTCTAAAGACTGATGTGGGAGTCTCATGTACATAAGCCTGGGTGGGGATGACCCTTTGGGGAGCGGTTCTGATGGTTGTTAAACACACCCATCATGTGAGCCGTTAGGGTCAAGGCGTGACTTGTCTCCCCCCGCCATCATGTATTCTTAGCAAATCACATGGGTCAAGGTGTGAACAGGGTCCAAAACGCCTGGGGGGGAGGGTCTCAGGACAGTGCTGTAGGTAGCTGACAACTGGTGTCTCAAACCACCACCTCTTTTCAGGAAAAGTTGTTCTATATAGACATAGACACACACACACACACACACACACACACACCTATGGCTGCAGAGCTACCGTGGATGGTGCTGGGGTTAAAACATGCGAATTAGGCCCCGACAGCAGCACACAAAGGTGATGTGCTCCCTCAGCTTCGCTTCTCATTCAGCGGTTTACATGAACTCGGATGGTGCACGGTCATGATTTTATAAGTTATGAGGACATGAGACAGTTGAGCCACCGGTCGGTGTCGAATATATGTGTTTAAGTTCCAACGCCGGCGCTGAGATGTGCTTCTCCTTCCCCACCGAATCCGATGACAGTGTGAGCGCCCATTTACCTTGAAATTTTGATTTTAATCAGTAATTACACTGTTAAAAAGTGCTTAACAGTGGGTGCATTGTGTCAGAAAGGGGACTCATAAGCATAGCACAACTACCAAAATGTGAGTATCGTACCAGTCCATTATCTCGACCAGAGGAAAGACGAGCTAGAAATCGATGCATCCCCCTTATACGAGGATGATGCACTGTTCTTCAGGCTCCGGCCACACACACACACACACACACACACACACACATACAGACACACCCACAACCACACACAGGCACTGCCCTTTATCCACAGAAAACGACAAACACAGCAAGTCTTTCCAAGTCTATCTGTATTTTCCCTCTTAATATGTAGCGTTGAGCAATAATTTCATCGGAGGACGCTTGGTTCACAAAACGAGAGAATAAACAGGAAAGGAACAGACAGAAACAAAAGCAGACACATTCAGCCGAGATGGAGAGAATAACCCTCCCTCACTCTCCTCCTCAGCAGTCTAATCTCATTATTCCTCCTCTGCAACGTCCTTCCTCTCATTCCTCCTCTTCCTCCTCTTTCATCCAACGGATCTACAAAAGTCTTTCCCTCACGTTTCATTGGCTCGTGTCATGTCAGCCATTTATGCTCTTTTCACATGGACACCTGTCTCTCTTTGACCCATCCATTTTATTCAAAATGTGCCTGATTATATGAAGTAATTAATGAACAAACCAAGACAGCTCAGAGGCAGAGGTCTTAGAGAGGAATATCTCAAAACCCAAACAAAGCATGGCTAGATATCATAGAAACAACCATCTGTATTGCTGTTAAACGACCAGCCCACGGCCCCTGAACAGGATGGATGGAGGGAGGGATGAAAAAATAAAGAAGCAAGACATTGTGTTTTCAGCAGTTGTGTCAGAGCCATGTGTTGACCAGAACTGGACCCAGGATCTCAACAGCCCTGTCCTCATTAGTGGCAGTGCCAAGTACTAAAGAGACCATCAACAAAGCCCAGCTAGGCTGCAAGCCAACAAGATTCAATGTGTGTAAGACAGATAATTTCCCAGGGATAAAAAAAACAAACAAAATGAAACGCTTAAATTTTAGAAAGCTCTGTGTTGAAATACTGGGAGCGCGACACCTGTCCGATACACGTTTGGCATATCGAGTGGCATCGATTCATCCCCCGTTCTGCTTCTGCTTTGAGGATCTCTATGATCAGTTCATTTACAGTAATTGCTGTTTTACAGATCTGTGGTCTGGATGACTTAGTTTGCCTGGAGCTTTATTCATATTAGTCTTTCCACAGACAAACAGAAAAAACTAAAAAAATGGAAAATACACAAATCAGATTGAAAAAAAATTCTTACTCTGAAAATAGCAACAGTTTCGGCAATTTAATGTGCTTTCAGGCTGAATGAAAACTTAATTTGATCACTAGATTTATTTGCTTTTTTATTGACCTCAGACAACCAATGTACCAACTGTAGACATACAGCAACATACAGCGACAGAGGTTAAGTTACCAAAGTGGGCGAGTACTTGAGTTACCCACTTGGCTGAATGCTTCATTTAACCGCTACTAGCATAATACACCCGTTACTGCAACTGAGCTGGTGACAGAAAAGCATTATGGGTGATGCAGGCAACAGGTTTTGACAGAGAGAAATATGAGGAACTAAAACCATCAGTGTTTACGTGACAGCACCATAATTGTTATTACACATTGAACAGTGAGATTATTTCAATGTATCTTTATGTCATTATCCTATGGTTCTTATCTCACATCCACCAGTCTGAATTGTTTTAGATTCCTGCCTGCTGTATTTCGAGCTTCCCAGTCAGAGGAGACGGACACGTCCTGTCTTTAAGATCCTGTCGTCCCGTCATGCAGCCACAGTTTCTTATGAAGCCTGATGGCACCAGAGGTGGACGGGGAACCGTACAGAGGGTTCAGTCAGTAGGAGAAGATCTTCATCATATGATCTGCCTCAGATTGGCACTGAGGAATCTTACTTCTCCCGTTTTTTAATGGGGAGAAGTGCCAGCGGTCTGCACCCTGAGATAACTCAGACTCCTCTGTATGGACCATCAGCCGCCAGCGCCTGCACTCAGAAACACACAAAAACCACAGCTTCAGTCCCATTGATGAAGCTGTTTGAGATAACAAAGAGACACTTTGGGAACCCCCGAAGCCCCTTCAGCAGAAACTGGAGTTCTTCCATGACATTAAAGGAAACTCTGATCTAACAGCAGGAGACATTGAGGTTCAGGCACAAGTCTTACACGTCTCCTCGATGCTTTGGATGTTCCTCCAAAGGAAGAGCAGGGAGGAGATGTCACACTGAGGAGGGAAAAGCAGCAGAAGACGCCGATGATGAAGAGTCAGAGCAGAGAGACAAAAGCTCTTCCAGACAGGGTCCGAGCCACAGAGCAGACGCTGAGGGATGAAGAGGTACAAGACAGCAGCTGAAACCGTTGTTTCCAGTTAAACGATCCACAGCCGATGCCACGGACATCTGAACAACCCCCCCCCCAAAATGCTGCTCCAGAACTACCAGTTGAATCCAGAGCAGTGCAGGACGACGTCTACTCTCCAGCCAAAAACCAAATGCCACTCACCTAAAGAGAAATTCCTTTGGACTCGACCATGAGCCAAACTCAAGGATTTCAACTGGAGGATTAAAACTCGGGCCTGATCAAAAGTTGTAAATTTACCAACTGGAAACTAGACGGCACAGAGTCGGATCAAAGCTCGTTTTACTATCAGGTTCCCCAGATATCCGTCTTCCATCACATAAATTTGAATTTTTTCTACTTTCTTTCTTTTGCCGTGGTATCTGATATGATATCAACAATCGGGGATTTGATGCTGTTTACGTGGCTGCAGACACTTGGTCTTATATCATTTATCCTCACTTCAAAGGTCTAAAACTGAAAAACAAGACAGACGTTCACACCGTACCTCTCCATTTTCGCTGCGTTTAAAGACATGATAGTTCCACGTTTTTAAAAAAGAGTGAAGTTAATCCAGATGGCCCATATGTGGAGGAAGGGGGTCAGACACGTGGTTGGATGACAACAAACTCTTCCTCTTTTTTTGTCCCTGTTCATCCTCCTCTACAATTCTTCCATGAAGTGAACAAAGCCTCTCAATTCTTTGTTTTGTCTCGCACTCACTGGTTTGTTTTCTAACACTTTCACCCTGTCCCTCCACTGTTTTCCTCCCTCTCTCTCTGAAACATTCAGGCTGTCACAGCATGGCACCGCACACAAACACACACACACACACACACACACACACACACTCAAACACCATCCATGTTTGTCCTTCCCTTCATTTCCGCTGTGGTTTTAAAACTCCTTTAAGCAAACAAGAAAATAAAATGTTTTATTCATATTCTTTTCTCTGAACATAATGCGCATCCAGCTCCTGGTTTCAGCGTGACTTTCATACCAAAATTAAAAAAAATAAATACAGTTCATATATATATATGAACTGTATTTTTTAATTACATATATATATATATATATATATATATATATATATATATATATGTTAAGATAAACATCAGTCATATAACGAAGGCTATAGCTTAAAATCAGGAGTTTGTGAATATTCATATTTGGTACATTTATCTCGCGGTTTTATCTGTGAATATAATCATATTTTTTTCAATTGAAATAAACTAATTAATTTAACATGGCTGTAGTATGCATCATAAATAGAGATTAAACAAAAAAACAAATGCTTATGCCCATATTACTCAGTTTTCATTCACTTTACCTTCTATGTCTTTAGTTTTAATGAAATCTAAAACTCATAACTTAACTGAAAATGAACGATTGACTCATGGCTTTCTGTACCAGAACCTACTGTAAAAAGGGCACTTCTTCATAAACATTTAAAAGTTGAAAAAATAAGGTTAGCTGTAAAACCATGACAAAATGTAATTCAAGTTACACTCGGTACGTGTTTGCAGCCTGGTACTTTTTGATCTTCAGAGGAAAAAGATTTAACATCCACACAAGAAAATAAAAATAAATAAAAACGGTAGTTTACTATGAAAGTCAAAGACAGTAAGTATTATGCCTTCAAACAACACCTTAAAAAAATGCAGCATGTTGGCGTTTTTACTGTCTTGTATCAGTGTGGAGCTGTCCATTTTACACACTCACAGACTGACCTAGTAACTATGTGATGAGATGGGGTGGGGTGGGCGCTCAGGCCTCTGCATCGATCAGCATTAGGAGCAGAAACAGCAGCGTGGCAGAGAAACTGTGTCAGAAGAGCAGCAGGACAGAAACCAGCCCCTGGTTAACCCCCAGTTCGCCTCCCAGGATCAATGACGCCGACCCGGCTCAGTCCAGATCAACTGAGGACGGGCGCGAGCACGAGGCCGTAACTTGGTTTTCACTGAGCGAAGCGGGAACAAGCTTCGGACGATCGCCATGATGCAGATCGGGGGATTCCTGAAACAACAGAGACGCGATTCCACCACAGACGAGACATCTCGCTCTGCTCAGGCTACAGAGGTTCTCGGTCTACTCCAGCTCATACAGGCTGCGCTACAGAATGGACGCTCTTCCTCCGTTATATAACCGCCGGCTGAGTACAGACTCCAGCGCTCAGAGAGCTCGTTCGGGGGGGACAAATCATTTTTGGCCTGATCTGAAAAATCATTCTGCACAATTAACGCGACTGCCGTCTGCGACATTTGACATTTAAAAGCCGCAGCCATCATCAGCTAAAAATGAGAGGCGGCGTCCTGAATGTTTATACGATGTTCTTTGCTAATGAGAGAGTTCTGGGTTCTTTGCGTCCGGTGACATCGATTCAGTCACGGTGCACCGGCTTCTGATCAGCTTTATTTTGGCCGATACAGATCATTAGGATCAGGCTAGAATACCTCTACTTGCAAATGGACCTCTGACTTTTAAATTAAAATTCCAACAGCTCTTGAGCTCTAGTTATACAAAGTCAGGATTCTGCCTTTAGAAACCATCACTAATGTTCATAAACTGTCTTTAGACAAACACCGTTACTTTCCATGAAAAAGCACATTAGATTGAATCTAAGTTTAACTAAATTTGAGAGAAGATCGAGGAGCCAGATAAAACATTCGAAGTTTTATGAACTTTAACACCCAAACTGTGTGAATTAGCACAGGCTATAAATCCTGATATGCAGCATTTGTATATTTCATATTTTATATACTTGTCCCTGTAGAAACAACCATTAATATTTATATAAAACCATTAAATAAATAGAATAAAGGGAAATTCATAAACTGCCAGCATTGGTGAAAACCTCTAATCCCATTTGGACTTTCATTACATCGCTGTCCTGTGAAAACCAGGCATTAGTGGATATAAATATACTTTTATTTATGAAGCCTCCAAAATGTTGGCAACGGGGTGGTGAAGGAGATGAGATTAGATGAAGACTGAGAAATGTAAAAAGCAGTAGTGGTGATCAGATGACTCAGATCAATAATCGTTCCTATCAGCCGTAAATCAGATCAATGATGAAGACTTTTCACAAAGAGCCTGTGATACTGCACTTCCTGTAATTCAACAGTAGTTCTAAGTCCCCGTCACTCAGATATAATTTAATACATCTTTTAAATAATGTCTTAAAACTCATTTATATATCAGAAATAAAAAGTTTCATAGTGTGTTAGTTTTATTCTCACCACTGTTAACCACTGATTGTTTTATTTTATTTTTGTTGTTATTTTACTTTACTCTGTACATTTGGTTTTACAAAATTAGCTCACTATTTCCACCTTATTCCAGAAGGAATTTTCTACTTTGTTGCCTTGTGTAAATTTTCTAGCTTAAGATTTTTTTCACGTTCAGCCTACATGCTTCCTAAAATTAGCGGTACGTAGTCAGTCCTGTTTACAGTCACATGTCTGTCCCACTGTAGAAAGAAAACATGGGGCTTGTTGACAAAAGCGTTTCTTAGACACTGTATTAAAGCTGCAGGACATTTATACACAAATGATTTTCCGTTTTTGCAAAAAGTTCACACGATTCTGATTGAACCTTTCAATATCTGGTCAACGTCTCTTCGTTTCCTAGTGTTCAAGAGCTTTACATTTGTGGCGACTTTGCTGCACCATGAACCCTGAGCGGTGGGTTTTACATTGACCAGGAAGTTAAACAGAACTCAAGAGCCTTTGGCCTTTTGGCTCAGCCTGTCACACACAGCTGTGTTGAATGTTGTCTGCTCTATCAAGAGTTCCTCCTCTTTTTTTCCAAGTTCATTTTTTCTTGAACCAATGACAAAGATGGAAGGAAGCTGTAAAAACAAACCAGTTTCTAAATGTTTCGATAATGCATCATTCATCATTTACATTCAAACATCTAAACGTTTTCCTGCCTGGCGGCGCTGAAAATGTGTTTGGACTGATAATGGAGTTTTTCATTCTCCCAACAAAAATAGAAGTTGAAAAAGCAAGAGTATGACATCTACATCAACCCCCCACCCTACTTCCCACCACCATGATACAACACAGCCGTGTGGTAATGACTGAATTAGCGCTGAGTAAATGGGTCGTTTACCTGCAAAAGAAGCCAACAGGTTTGCAGGCTGGACACGAGTGATTTATCACACATGCACACACACAACTAACATGCACATGTACAGTAAATACAAATCAGTGGACGAAAACAGGCTCACACTTTGTTTTTATCATGAAAAAAAAGAATTTATTGTGACGCAGAGACGAAAGAAGACGTCGGAGGAGATGGTCTGTACGATGGCGGCGAAGGAGGAGGAGCCAGAAATGCATAGCTACCGAGCCAACCAATCGCAGCTCTTGTGGTCTGCGTCTCCCCAACTCGTAGTTACGTTTTTGGGAGGCAAACATCAAGCTACGGCAAAGGTTCGATGCAGGCAGCATAAATCGACCTTTAGAGACCCACTTTGACTGTTAACTGGCATTTAGTGTTTAGACAACTTTGTTAAATAAGAAAAGGGTTTTGAACGAAAATAATGTTTCCCTATCTCCCTGTAGTGCAACACTAAACTATGAGTAAATAAAATAAAATACAAAAATATCCATCCGAGCCTCTTATGTCATCGGGAGCCTTGGTCTATCACAAACCCACCGTCCTTAAATCTGCGTGGACTTGTCTGAGGCTTTCCTTTTAAACATCTCTTGTGTCAGAACATGAACGGGTCACAGATATCACCTGGTCCGACAGCCTCTCTGACGTCTAATCCTCACCGATCTCCCGACTGCAGGCACCGTGGCCGCTCGCGAATCGGCGGGCTGGAGTCTGACGGGAGGACCGATTCCCACGCAGGACTCAACTCATCTGTCTTTTTGTGAGATTAAAGCTACGCCCAGATTAAAGCTACGCTGCCGCCGCCACCGCTGCTGCTGCCGTGGGAGATTTTTATGTAACACAGCAGCTGTTGTGTCATCATCTGAAACACCAGACTGAGGCTGGAGCAGAGAAAAAAGGAGGGGGGGGGTTCTCTCACTTTGATCAAGATGCTACAGATTTTTCAACTGATCCTGAACTGAAGCTTATATGTGCGGTTTTGTTTTTCTCTGAAGAGCCGTGCCCTTCATCCACTGGTGCTCTTCCCACCTGAAACTGATAATCTGGCAGATTCATAATTCAATAATAAAATGTACTGTGTATTATTAGCATACAAATAAAATATAAGAGTTCTCCAGAATGCTGACTAATAGACATCACAATGAATGTAAAGTCACTTAACCTCTAACATCTGATTTCGAGGAGAGAGCGATGAGCCAAATGGAGAGATAATGTTAAAATAGCCAGCTAAATAGATACTTGTAGATATATAAAGATAAATTAATTAATGTGGCAATATCTAAAAAACAAGTACATTTTCATTAAAATTTGAATGTAATTGATTTTTAAATTAATTTATTAACTGCTGGTCAATATATTAAAATAATTTTGCAACCTTTGCACTGGTCTATTTTAGTTCATATGCAAGATAAAACCTTATTATCACAATGAAATACTGACAAATATGTGTGTGAGACACAATAAGGCAACTTATTATTTTGCCTGGTGAAAAAATGCTTGGAAGGGTGAGTCAAAAAGTGAATTTATATACAACTGTATACAATTAAATACATTTTGGATGAAACATTATTGCTATTATTGTAATATTAATGGTAAAATTCTTTAATGGAAAATTCTCTTGATGTTAATGGATAACTTAAGACATATTTAACTTACACAACAGATTTTATTATGAGAATCTAGCCATTCCTTTGAGATATACTTGTTCTCGGCCTGTGTGTGGTGATCCACTATCCACAGCCGGGAAATTCAACAGACTGCTTTTGTTTTACATAATGAAAGTTGTGTGGAAATATCATTGAAATGGATTTCATTTTTTTTCATATTATTAATAACAGTTATCTCCCACTGACCCACAGCAGCTATACCATCTGACATGCCCCGGATCTCAGTGCTGCTCACCTTCCTCTTCCTCAGCTGGGAGTTGGGTTGGGTCAGAGGTTTGAGGGGGACCGAGGCCTGGGCCTGGGCCGGAGCCGGGGCCGAGGCCGAGGCTACATCTGTCGGCCCGTCCCCAGGGGACGGCAGGGACCGGTGGTGCGGTGTGAACAGCTCGGTGGCGGTTAGCTGCCATTATTAAAGGTAAAAACTCGGCATCTTCCCTGAGGGATGTTCCGGAGCTGAGCTTTCAGCAACAGCTAAGCTAAGCTAAGCTAAGCTAAGCTAAGCTGAGCTAAGAGGTTGACGTTTCTTTACGTTCTTTCTCCGGGGTGACACGCTGTCGCCATTTCTTCTTTCTCTCTTTTTTTTTTTTTTTTTTTTTTTTTTTTTTGCGTTTTTTTTTTTGCTGGAGACATAGCGCTTCACCTGCGCTTCACCTGCGTTTCACCTGCGCTTCACCTGCGTTTCACCTGCGCTCCCCCGGCGCCGCTAGCACGTAACCCTTGGCGCCACGGCAGGACCGAACCATTCCATATAGATACGGGGGGCGACGACTCTCTGGAGGTTTACTTTTTTGCCAAAAGAAAGGGAAGACAAACCGTTACCTTTATTAGTACATAAATTAATCAAATGGTAAAAAAGGTGTTCGAGTAGAACATTAGAACCTTAGAACCCAATGTTCTAATAATTATTAATGCCCCTCTCAATCACAAGCACTTAGAATCGTCCTAAAGTACCAACGTCTGCCTGGTAACAGCTTCTCCAACCTGCAGATTTTTCAGTTTTCTAATAATCCACTAAATAACTTTGGGATTAGGAACATTGGTTGGATAAAAAACAAGGAATTTAAAGCTGAAAAATCATGAAGTTAACATGGCAGTTTTCACGATTTCCTAATATTTCTTAGACAAACTGCTAAATTGGTTAATCAAGAAAATAGTATGCAAATTAATCGTCATTGAAAATAATTTCTAGGTGCTGGCCTAGCTGCAGATTATTAGTGTATAAACGCATTTAAGATCGTTTGACAACGCCATTTACAGCAGCTGCAGTTAAACCAGCAGTGTTAGATTCAGACCCAAGACCATGCAAAAACCCACCAATGTCTTTTATCTAATCCCCAAATGCCCTTAATGGTGCGTACATCTGTTGGTGCTATTTCATTATACCTGTTTTTATGGAAGATGATTGCTGTTGCTCACAGATGAACTGGGTGAATTCTATCTAATGTTCCCCGTCGTTGGCTAAACGCATAGATTGCTCTTAATATTTCAACAAACAACAGATGCTTTTCTGTAAAACAGCTAATTATTGAACAAAACTGTTCGTCCTCATCCATATCGGTGCCCCCCCCCCGGTTAAGCTGCCAGCCTCCACCCCCACATCCACCCACAGCTCTCTATCGACGGGCCACACCCACAGCTCATGGCGTGCACCATCAGTCCGGGGCTCAGGGTTGAGCTCAGCTCTCAGGCCACTTTGCGCCATAAATGATTTACAGCAAACCGAACGCTGCGTGTGTGTGTGTGCGTGTGTGTGGGCGTGTGTGTGTGAGTGTGTGTTACTGCCGAAGTCTGAGGGAGGGTGTGTTTCACTGTGACAATAGAAATGGTGGAGAGGTGGGTGTGGAGGAAGAAAAGGCAGCCATGAGGCAGGCTGCAGAGAAATAACCGGGCGGGCATGTGTGTGAGTGTCTGTGTGTGTGTGTGTGTGTGAGTGTGAGTGTGTGTGTGTTTGAGTGTCTGTGTGTGTGTGCGTGTGGGCGTGTGTGCGTGTGTGCGCCCGCCTCCCAGGGGCCCCCAGCCCAGCCCCGGTATGAATAATGTATCACAGGGGAGGAAGACGTGTTGGAGGATCTTCTGTTCCTGGTCGTTAATCTTTTCCTCTTCTCTTTCTCTTTATCTCTATTAAGTTTCTGACCAAAGAGACAAAGAATGATGAGGTTCTCTCTTATAAGCACTGGATTTGGTGACTTTATCCAACTTTACTTTTGTTTAAATTTATCACTTATTAACATTTTGTGTCAGTGCGTTTTTCTAATATGATATCAGGATAATGTTATGCAACTATGTATCTGAGGGATTTAAGAGATTTTAGTACAAGTCTCGATCCTTCAATATAAAAATAGTACAGACGACTGTAAAATTTTCGGGAAAAAGAATGAATATATATAAATATTTGCAAAAATATATATACATACTGTGTCCAAACATTTTTGATATAAAACTTATAGATTATGGACAAAGATATAGATGACTTAACTATTTTATACAGATTTTTTTCCACAGTCTATAGGTTTAAACTACACAAACTTTAACTTACTAATGTGAACCATCCTGTACTTTGAGTCTGACCTAAAATTCTAAATAACCATTTATCATTAAAAACAGGCAGTGAGTGCGAAACGCAATTAATAATAATTTTATTTCTTTTTAACTTATACATGTATCTATACAAATCTTTCTTTAACCTATAATGGTTATTTTATCAATAATCATTTATTATCACACTTGTTGATCGTATAGAAGTTGACACACGAGGCTTTGCCTGCGTCGTGACCACACTTTCATGTAATTACCAACATTATGTCTGTTCCTCTGCAGACGTTTGGCCCTAACGCTGCTTTATAACATTAACACTCTCCACCTTCCGCTCTAGACTCCCACTGGGACCAGATCCAAACCATTAGCGTGTATGGAGAGCAAGCATTCTGCTTTTTGTTGTTTTTTTCTCCCCAGTAATTCTGGGTATTGTTGTTATTATTTTGAAGAACAGCTTCGTCAGTCTCAAACCTGAACAATGGCACGGAGCTGTACTGAGATTCATAAATAATGTGAGTTTGCCTCATCCACCTGTCTGGAAACTACATCATTACAGTGACAAATACCTCAAATATCTCAAAAACCTATTAACATTTTAGAGAAACCAACACTGATTTTTCAGAATTGAAAATAAACGACCATAACTGAGCCAAAGTTCTCTTTTAATATTAACATTTTTGGCAATAATATATCAAAGTGGCTTATAAAGACTTCTGACCTAGAGCTCTTTATTAAGCTACTTATATTAAAAATCATAATATATGGCCGAGCACCAGACCATGTCCGACTGCCTCCAGAAGAAATTAATAATCATTGGAAGTAAAATCTTTGCTGATACATCAGATATAAAAAAAAAAAAAGGTACAAAAAATGTTTGAAGACTTCTTCTTCCCCACAACAACAAAAACTACGTTAAAAAAGTATTGCAAAGATAAAAAACTAGAGCATAATGTTTTCCAATTTTTCAGTAACAAATAAAAACTAGAAGTTAGTGTGAAAGATGGACAAATGGAGAGATGAGTAAATTATTGTTTCAGGTGAAGTTTTATCAGGGAGAACAGTTGAAGGGGTTGATGGGAAACGTGGTGTCACAGCCATCAACATGACCAGTCGCCTCCACACGTGTCTCCTCTGCTAACAGGAGGAAAGACAAACGAGGCAACGTGACGAGGAGACGAGAACCTGAGTCATCTCTGTCCGCTCTCACCTCAGTGGAGAAACGACCCCCCCCCCCACCACCAACACACACACACTTTTATTTTATAAAACCACAACAGCTCTGATCCGAGGTCAGAGTGGTTCCTTTGGGTTACGCTGCTAAAACTTGTAATTGTAAAGAATCACAGATTAAGACGACTCGTGGTCAACAGAGGTCCGGGATTATTTCCCCATCCATCGCTCTCTGTTACTGAGCATCTCTGTTCTTCTTAATAAAGTTTCCTCGACTATACAAACGTCACAAGTTCAACACAAACTCTCCTGCAAACTTACGTTTAACATCAGTCTTAAATCCACATCCTACAGACTCCAGATTTCATCTCTGTTATCGGCTAAACGAAGTCAATGACTCACTGACTGATTTCATTTTAATTCCTTTCAGCCCTTCTTGTAAATAAATTAACCTTTATTTAAAAAAACCTGTGGCAGCTGCCCGGAGAGAAAAACACCTTTACTCGCAGAGACCTGGCTGCTGTATCAGTGCTGCGAGTTACAAATGGAAAAGACGGAATCTGTCAGCACTGGAGGAGAGTTAGATGGGTTGTAAAGGTAAAGCAGAGAGGAGAAATAAAGAGGGAGGAGGGGTAACGGTCACGGCGAGATGTTAAACTGCAGATTTGGAAAATCAGCACCAATCTATTAGAAAAGATTTTGCTTCCAATGCCTGTTGGTTTCTGGTGGAGGCAGCCGGACGCGTTCTGGAGCTTTGCCCGACGGTCCGACTGTTCCTCTGTCTCTGGATCTGGGTATTAATAGCGCTGTGATAATCGTGCTGCCAGAGAACACTGAAGGATAAAATACTTTTTTTTTTTTTCAGGAGACGGCACTCAGCTCCTACGCTGAATTTGTCATCAGGGCGACAGAAGTTTCTCTCTGTCAGCTCTTTTCTAAACGTGTTTGACTGGATTTGAACAAATAAATTTTTTTCATAATCAACGCATTCACCTCTTAGCCGAACAGGTGCGTATTTTAAACTGTATTTCTAAAACAAATAAACGTTTTCATCTCTACATACAATCAACGGGGATCGGCGCCGTGCTGAGTCACATGGGTCACAACCGGCTTAAGAAGAAACATGAAGCCAGTCGGCATCATGGCGTCTGCTGGGTTTTGTCAGATCACTGGTCCATTTTCTCTGTGTGTGTGTGTGTGTGTGTCGGACCGGACCGACCGGAGGAGTCCTCGGCCTCTTGTTTGACTTTGAAAGTCCGAATTAGCCACCTCAGGTCGAGCTGGTGAAGATAAGCGTAAACATCTCCACCCGCCTACACAGAGAACGGCATTTTGGGTAAACGTAACTCACCCAGGAGCCGATGCTCCCGCCTCCTGAATCACGACAAGCTGCACATCAAGGTGGGTTTTAAATCTGAGCAAAATAAAACTTTACCTCTATATGTTAGGGAAATATTCACATAAACTCTTTATACAAGATGTTCAATCAACTCCCACACACTTTGACCTTTGTGTCAGACTGCTACAGGTCAAATTTAAATTAGGATACGGTGACAGTTTCGCATCAGGGACATTCGCAGTTCGGCCTTTTTCCTGCTAAACGCACACCTTTTTCGCTAAGCGGGAACCAGGACAATTTAAATCCGAGCTAACACAGACGGGCATCGGCCACAGGTTTCTCCCCGTGCCACCGATGCACCGGAGGCTGGTTTCTGGTCAGGAAGAGAAGGCCGAGGCCGAGCATTCGCTGCCACACCCCGAGGTCTGAGCAGATGTTATCGATACAGGGCGAGGAGGAGGAGGAGGAGGTGGAGGGGGAGGAGGAGAGGGAAGGAGAAATGGCACAACTGCTGCTAGGAGAGAAAACCAATAAGAGGAAAACATGGGGAAAAGAAAGGATGTGAGAAAAGGAGATATGAAGAACTATGAAGCTGTGAAAGGAGGACGGCAAAGGAGGCAAGAGGAGGAAAAGAGGGAACAGAAACAAAGGGAGGAGGAGGAGGAGAAAGATAAGATTTAAGGTGAAAATCGAGGATGTTAGGAGACAAGAGGAGACGGGAGGAAAGGAAGAACAAAGGAGGAGTTCGCTCCTTCCGAACACTGCATTTTGAAGCGTGGCCGCCTCCCACATTATCTGCACCGACCCCGACTGGAGCATCTGTGCTCAGAGCTACGGTGAAAAAACACACCAGGTTTAAAAAAAGGTAGATCTACAGCGCCACAAAATAATGTTATATAACCACAAACACCGAACTAAAGACCCGCTGAAATCGCAAAGATGGAACAGACGACAAATTCAGGCCCACGGGGAAGAGCCCGGTCCGGAACAGACGGGTTCGGTCGGGTGTCATCAGATACGTAAGAACCCGAGTCGTATGCAACATCAGCCCAGCTGCCGCAATCAGTGTCCTCGCCTCACGTCAACAAGCTAAGACAGGGTCCACTAACAAGAAGGCGGGCTAGCATCAAGGTAAGATAACGACAGGCTAGGCGGACAACAGGCTACGCTAACAACAAGCTAAGACATGGTCCACTAACGAGGAGGCGGGCTAGCATCAAGCTAGGATAACGACAGGCTAGGCTGACAACAGGCTACGCTAACAACAAGCTAAGACATGGTCCACTAACGAGGAGGCGGGCTAGCATCAAGCTAGGATAACGACAGGCTAGGCTGACAACAGGCTACGCTAACAACAAGCTAAGACATGGTCCACTACTAACGAGGCGCGCGCTAGCATCAAGCTAGGATAACGACAGGCTAGGCTGACAACAGGCTACGCTAACAACAAGCTAAGACATGGTCCACTAACGAGAAGGCGGGCTAGCATCAAGCTAGGATAACGACAGGCTAGGCTAACGACAGGCTAGGCTAACAACAAGCTAAGACATGGTCCACTAACGAGAAGGCGGGTTAGCATCAAGCTAGGATAACGACAGGCTAGGCTAACGACAGGCTAGGCTAACAAAACCACGAAACCGGTGAAACATTTGATTTTTCTCTCAACGGAAAACTGGACAATGGATTCATGGGTTAACAAGCTGAGGCCTGGTACCACCCGGCTCAACAACCAGGACCAGAAACTGGAAATAATCACATTCAGGTTGAAGAATGACTCAACAAAAAGTCCAAAAAGTGGTTCAAGTGCAAAAACTTCAGTCTCACACGAAAGCCCCGGTGCTGAAGTCAGGTTGTGTTCGTGGGTTTAAGAGCGTGGTTCTCGTGGTTCTCCTGTAGAACCGATCGGAGTCGACGGTTGTTACAAGTCACTTTTTCAGAGAAGTTAAGGAAGAAGTTAAAAATGAATTTACACGCGGTTTGAAAACATTCAGTATCAGAATTTTATAGTGAAAGTAGTAAAAAAAAAAAAAATTAGTGGTTGTACGGTTGTTTGTTTTTTTTTTTTTTTTTTGTTGTTTTGAAACCCGTGTGGTGAACCTGAAAAGAGTGGCTGAGCCCCAACCCCCCCCCCCGCGACCCCCCGAGACAAAAACAACACACCATTTGTGTGTGTGCGTTTGTATTGTGTGTTTGTGTTGTGCGTTTGGGGTCACGGAGATCTGGTCCCCAGAGAGAAGCAGAATAACCCTTAGCCCTGACCGTCATCATGCAGTGCTCACACACACACACACACACACACACACACACACACCGACACACTGTGGGTGATTTGTTCAGTTTAAACATGGGGGTTGGTGGATGCACACACATACACACATACACTCACACACAGCTGACTGAGTTCCCAGCACCATTGTGTGCTGAAGAAGGACTGGGGGGCCCCTTTGGTCCCCGGCCCTGAATTGGGGCCTTTGCACTGAAAGCTTAATTTACACGTCGCACTGGGTTTGAATGGTGTGAGCACATGACACTGTGTGACATTTTTCGGTTAAATATGTGTCTGTGTCTATGTGCATGTTTTTATTTGTAGAGTTTTAGTTCATTTAGCACATATTCAATTCAAAATTTAAAATTTTCTCTTGATCGATCACTGATTTTTTATTTTTACAAACTAAAATTCAATACTGAGTCTCATTTTTTCTCCCTCAATTCATTGTAAGAAACAACAATGATTCCTCCATTCGCCTTAAAATTAGAAAAGACAACAGAAATATATCCTAAAAATTAAAATACAAGATATATAAGTAATTTCCACCCAACAACCTTTTGCTTTGAAAGATTCCCGATGTTAAGATTTAATTTCTCCTACAGATGATTTAGGAAATAAGCAAATTAAAACATTCCCATGTATTTCAGGACTGGTTCAGCAGTAGTAACAGCTGTGGTATCATAGTAATATTCATCCGGTGGTAGAGTAGCAGTGACGTCAGACCCAGTTTCATCTATCTCCATCCTGCCAGGAGACGAAATTACCTTCAGTTCAGTTTGATGATTGAGATTTGAAGTATTTTACATTGATTATTGCTGCCAGAGCAAACAGGCCCCGAATGTTTTTGTGCTGACGAGCATCATTTATAATTCATAATATAAGGAATCAGTGCAACAGACAAATGATAAAACTCCTGCTTTCACCGTTTTAGGGCATTTTAAAACTATTAGACTTTTATTTTCTCCTTTATTCCCTGAAATCAAAGTCTGACTAACAGATGTTTAATCGGGGGTTGGCACAGTGGATCTGGCTGTACCCCCCACCCCCACCGTACCATCCCTGCCTGGGATGCAGGGCGTTGGCTCTGCAGGGACAGACCTGGGAGACACCGAGGCGACACATGTGGCTCAGCTCGCCTCGTCGGGGGTTAAAGAACCAGAGAAAATGGACGTAAATCATGATCGTTTAAAATCAGGAGGTGTTTGCCCCCTGCAAGGAAAACACGAGAAGTCAAAGACTGGCACCTGAGGAGACTCTCGTTCGTATAATGTGGAATTCTTCCAAAAACGTTCAGATAATAGTCGTGTTTTTTTTCAAGCATCGTGTGTAAAAGTCCTTGCAAATGAACTTGACCTAAACTGACTCTGGTAAACAGAAATCGGCTCCGGGCTAATTACAGATAGTCCTGAGGGACCCGAGCCTGTACCTCTGAGCCGGGAGGATCCAGAGCGGCTCTTGCTTGTTAGTCCATCACTAATGTGCAGCTCTGTTAGCATGGGGGGGGGGGGGGGGGGTAGAGGTCGTAGGTTGTTTCAGGTGGGCCTGAGCTGCTTTGTCAGGTGAGAGCAGCAGCGACAGCAGATGTAGCAGAGCTGAATCTGGAGCTGAGGGCCAAAGTCTGAAACCTGCTTCTAACAGGGTTAAACAGCTGAGTGTGGACTGAGTCCGCTGCATCGCCCCGATGGAGGCTGGGTGCCGACAAACACGACGAGCAACGACTGGCCCCGGTGACGGAGCCGTCGATTTCACCATTCACCTCTGGCCCCAAGTGCCCAACCCCATGTCGCCGACAGAAAAAGGACACCCGGTTGACCTCAGGCTCGGTTTCCATAACGACGCGGAGGAGGCCGTCTCGACCGAAGACTCCTCGAAGAAGGTAACGGAAGGGATGGCAGGCGCGTCTTTGTCAACACCTCCAAGACGATTTTTATTTCGAAAATCAGTTAAGCTCACAGTGTTAATACTGAGAGATGCACAAGAACTTCACCTGATACAATTCAGAGTAAAACGACAAAATACAAGACAACCATGTCTTTGTGTTTGTGTGTATTCGATACTCCAGTTTACAATCAGCCACATACAGAAATTACATCTCCACTGGCTAAATGAGTAAAACTCAACACAAACTGAAACCAAAGACCAGAAATCACCAGAAAAGGAAGAAGAAAGAGAAGAAGAAGAAATTGTTGCTGTGCTAATTTAGCCTCAGGGAAGTTGTATTTGTGAAATTCCTGATGCACCAACATGGAAAAAAAAACAAACTTTTCCCTCCTGGAAAAGTTTCATTTACTGTGAGATAGAATATGAAAAACCTCTGTGATTAAAGTACATTTCATCTCTTTAGAAACACTGATGAAAGAAATCCCCTACCAGAAGTTCGAAGGAGCCAATGGGAGCCAATGGGAGCTAATGGGAGCTAACGGGAGCTAATGGGACCAGGGCCCAGTTGGGATCGTGGCTCTCGCTCAGCATCGCCAGAGAACCGGACCGGATATAAACTCAGATCGGGGTCATCGCTGCTTGCGGCCGACACCCAGGAAAAGCATCTAAACGAGAGGCGTCCACACCCACTTCAGCCTTTCCACACCCTTTCCCCCGCCTTCTACACTTCCGTGCTTCTCTGCGGCTGCTCAACCCCCCCACCCCCACATTTTACCGGCCTTTCCCCCTGGAGGTAGTTACATCATATCCAGCGACGAGCCGAACTGCTGAAGTGACCACTCGCACTGCATCGAGACAACTTCCTGCTCCTCAAGGAAACGACCTCGTCCACGTGTCATTCCCTTCTTTCTTTTAACTGTGCAAGAAGATTCGTTATTCCTGCTGAAAAGTCAGTCACAAAAAAAAAAAACCCAAAACAAATGGAGGAAGCAGTTTGGGAAACCTCCCCTGAGGAAGCCGTGTCTGGAGAAAAGGGAAAAAAAAGCGGCCGATCGAGCATTTTTGTTTTTCTTTAACAGCTTTAACAAAGACTTTCATCATGGCCGACCTCGTCCTGAAAAACCTGCTCCACCCAGTCCCTGATCGGCACCAGCGGTCGGGGCTGATGAAAAGGAACAATTTTCCCCCTACTGAGAAAAAGAAATCAAATCTGTAAAATGTTTAAAAAGAAACGAAACACGCCCGTCTGGATTTTCGGAATCATTTCTTACTTTTTTCCTTTTTTAGTTGTTGTGCTCAATTTCAAATCTGGAAGCAAATAAGGAAGCTTTAATGTTTCATGATGTGAAAGACTTTTATTGTGACATAAGCAAACCCTCCTAAATCTCTCCCACTCATTTCCTCATTTCCTTTCCTTGCTCCCTCTGGGTTACTAAGAGGCAAGCATGAGGCGGATGAATCCCCGGAGGTCGGAAAAAATATCCACGCATCAAACGGGATCGGACGGATCGGTCAAGATACGTTTTCCTGATGATCCGAAGTACTGGACGAAACAACTTAGCTCAAACCGGGTCAGAGACTCTTGGTAGTAAACACGGAGCGACGAAAACCAGGGAACCAGGGAACCAGGGTTCCCCTCAAATGTTTTTATAAAGATGGAAGTTGGAATAAAGATTTTTAAAGGATCAATCAGGTTCGCTGCAGCCCGAGTCCTAGTTTTGTTGTTTTCGTCAGTAACAGGAGGATGAACTCGCCGAGTTGTTCACCGAGAATCTGGGAACACGGTGGTGTTGCCGAGGAGGCGTCTGATTGGTTCAAGAAACATGAACAGGTTAGACACAAACCTCCAGGTCAGAAAAACTGCCCCCCTTGAAATAACAGTGGTAGAAATAGTGACCACTTTTTTAGATATAGCATTCACCTTTAAGAGAAAAGACAACATGACTCAGCAAACTATGAGGAAAACTGGAAAAAAAACAAACTAACCAGAATCAGGTTCTGATCCATCTTGGAAAAGGTCACAAGATCTGATCACATCGCTGGGTTTTGGTTCCTGGAGACCTGAAGACGGACACGAGTCGAGGGGGGGGGGGATCTGGGGGCGAGCGACTCCGTTTAATCACTCTCTCGCTTTTTTAGCCATGTCACCGCGCTTCCCAGATCTCAGGCATCACCAGTGGCATTAAAGAGTCATTATGTTTCAGTAAAAGTCCTCATGAGGTCATCCAACATCACATTAAACTGCCCCCCCACACCTGTGTGATGTAGGAATCGGGTTGGGGGGGTCATCCAACAGCTTTTATAACTTTCTAGAAGAAGTTAGACCGAGGACACAAAGAATCACACGAGCCGGTTCCAGGGTTCTGGGTCAGACTGTGGTTCACCTGCTTTTCCTGCCATGACAAGTCAAAATGTGGAAATGATGTGGAAAAGGTGTATCTGTTCAGGTGTGTCGCTCTAAAAGGAGACAAGAGGCTGAGCATCTTTCTCACCCTATTTTTTTTACTCCTCCATCACAAACTTCTTTGGGCAGAGAGTGAAGCTATTTGTTGTTATCAAAGCCTGAACAACGATGGCACCTCGAGCCTCTGTAACAGCAGCCATTAACGACCACCCCCCCCGCCTCTCAAAAACACCCCAACCTTTAGAGGTGGGCCCTTGAAAACCACATCCCGGAGCAAACCGGACCCCCCTCGTCCTCCTCCTTTTGCTCGAGGGCTGAACCCTGAATGACAACACAGCTCTGAGGGCCCAGGGGCCCACCGGGGGCCAGGGACGCTTGTCAAGTAAACACCGATCAGAAACCCCGCCACCGCCGCTGGCTCACGAGCAGGAAGCAGGAAGCAGGATTTCCCCTCGGATGCCAGGAACGACGTGGAGGTTTTGGGTTTTTTAGCTTTTTTTGGGTGGGGGGGGCAGTCAAACGGGGACAGGGAGGACAAGGTGTTGGCCTCTTTCTGTATGCAGCAGGCAGAGCGAGCTCTTCTGCAGAGCAGGCCTCCATAACAAAAGCTGAGAGAGAGAGAGAGAGAGAGAGAGAGAGAGAGAGAGAGACTGGGAGTCACCTCCCTCTGCTCCTGTCTCTCTCTCTGTATCTCTTTCTTTCCTCGCATCATTCTGGGAGCGTTAGCATCAAACAGCTCATTGAATCAGCATTCCAAGAAGGATTAGCCTCAACACACACACACACACAGGCAGACATGCACGCACACATACAAACACACACACAGACACACACACATGCACTTCCCTCTTTCGTATACACAAAACAGAAGGGAGGTTACAGAGCTGCACATACCACATCTCTTCTTCCTCTTCTTCTTCTTCTCCTCCTTCTCCTTTAGTCCATGTTGTTCCCTTCTTCTCTTCCTCTTTTCTGGTGGATGTTGGAGGATGCAGAGAAACAGAGAGAGCTAGCGAGAGGGAGGGAGAGGGAGAGAGAGAGAGAGAGAGGGAGGTGCCTCTGGTGTTGTGGCTATCCCACTGCAGAAAGAGAGAGAGATGGTGCTAGCAGAGAGGAGGCTAAAGCTAAAGCAGCCACTAGCTCTCAGTGTGGGACAGTGGGATGGACGGATGTGGGGGGGGCTGACGATGATGATGATGCGGCACCTTTCGGTGTGGAAACAGAGGAAGAGAGGGAGGGGAGGAGAGAGCAGGGTGCCCTGTTACCTTGGAAACTGAGATGATGTGATGGAGAGGGTGGAGCTGGGCCCCAATTGGCTGACAGGGTGTGGTGGTGGTGACCCCCCCGCCCGCTGTCACTGGGGGGGTGGAAGGAGGGAGGATGACAGAGCAAAGGCTGGGATGTGAGGAGCAGCTGCTCCCTTCTTCTTCTTCTTCCTCTGTGTTGGAAGACAAAACGCTGCCGCCAGTGGGGCAGGGTGAGGTGGTGGTGCTTGGGGGGCTGTAGCACCCCCTTCTGGTGAAAGAACTGAACCTGCAATAAGATGCTACATTCATGAGTTCACATGGTAAAGTATACAATATTAATCATGCATTGGGATGAGTACAGAGCACAAACTAATGCCCGATATCACAGCATCACGGCCAAAGATAACTCAGGTATTATAAAGGAATGGCCCTTCAAAATACAGGCAAAACAGCACAATAACCAAAAACGCTGACAATGATAAAATACAACTTCCATAAAACAACAGACAGCAGATTGTTTACATTATCTATATTTCAGTTTTAATATTTACTTTAAATGTGCGAAAGGTTCCTGGGGACAATGATGTGATTTTATTTTTCTGTATCGATCACACGAGACAATGATCTGTTTTTTTCTTTCTGTAAACTGATTACTGATGAATTCACAAAGGATGATTGTGTTCAGAGCAATTACCCACAATACACTGCGGTGTCCGAAATAATGTCACAGGAGGTTAGAAGAAGGTTTAGTTAAACCTTTTAAATTAAACTTCAATGCTTCAACAAGCAAGACAGTAAAGAAGCAAACACAGAAAAAAAATTTAAATCTATTAATTTGTAAATGAATAAATAATGAACTACTATGCTGCTTGAACTCAGTTAAACTTAATCTCATATTAGAACATTTAAAAGAAAATGAAACATGTTGCCTCAACATCATAAAAATATCTGTAAAGTTCTTGTAAAATTGAAAACCTAGTAATTACAATTTATTAGTTATTTAAATTAATAGATTTGGTACCAATTAGAGAGACAGTGGGGACAGTGTTAAAGTTGTCAACACCCTATTAATTATTTCCAGTTATTTTCATCCTTAATTGCAAAAGCTTTCACATCAATAAACATAAAAAAATCGCAGTTTTTCTCTTTTTTCCAAAATAAAAGACTATTTCATCATAAAATAAAAAGATTATTTATAGAGTATTTATACAGAGTCAAATTTCTCAACTAATCTGCTTCATCCCCACTGCGTCGGTTCAGTTAATTGGATCTGATGGGCAGCGACTGAACCTCTGATCAGAACAGCTGAGTCCGGGCCGGGCCACTGCCCCAGTCACGGTGTCTCTCTATCAGAACTGGACCACGGCGCCACCTGCTGACAGACACACTGATAACTTCAACACAGGCATGACCACGGGGTGGAAGCAGCTGGGTTCAGCTCACGTGACCCTCCGACCTTTTTTAACAACGCACACACACACGCACACACGCTCACCTGCTCACAGATCTCAGGTGGAATTCACTCACATTCATCATGTTTCTCCTCCGCTGAACTTTCCCAGCCGAGCCGGTGTCAGACTCCTGTTTTATTTTGAAAAGCTCAACCTGTCCTTTCACCTCAGTTCCTGTGTGTCATTCCAACCCTGATGATCCACACCTGTTCTCCATCCAGTCGCCTGCCCCCCCATTTGTTCCCCTCCCAGATTGTCCTTGTCTCGTGCTCGTCTCTTCCCAGCATTCCCCTCGTCTCTGGTCTTTTGTCTTGGGGGGGTTCTGGCCCTGTTGTCCACATCGGACCCGTCCGTGACCCCTTGACACCCCCCCCCCCGCCCCCCGCCCCCAGAAGAGACGTCAGTCTTGTTGAACTTTGTCATCGTCTCCCTTGACAGCACTTCGGGGCTCAGGTGTGTGAAGGGTATATTCTCGATGTCGTCGGTAGATAAAAGATTTATGACGTAGCCATAACCACTAACTAATAAATATTTTCATTGGTCAACTGAATCGATCAATTGATCGATTAGTCTATAAAATCTTAGAAAAAAGTGAAAAATGTCCAAGTTGATGTCTTTAATTGTCCTGTTGTGTCCAACTAAAGGTTAAATTCTCAACGATGCTGTTTGGTTTGATACATAACAGAGAAAATAACCTAGAACCAGGTTAACCTAGTACCAAAACCATGTTAATCTAGAACCAGGTTAACCTAGAACCAAAACCAGGTTAACCTAGAACCAGGGTAACCTAGAGCAAGGTTAACCTAGAACCAAAACCATGTTAGCCTAGAACCAGGTTAACTAGAAGCAGGTTAACCTAGAACCAGAACCACATTAACCTAGAACCAGGTTAACCTAGAACCAAAACCAGGTTAACCTAGAACCAGGGTAACCTAGAACCAAAACCATGTTAGCTAGAAGCAGGTTAACTAGAACCAGGTTAACCTAGAACCAGAACCACATTAACCTAGAACCAGGTTAACCTAGAACCAAAACCAGGTTAACCTAGAACCAGGGTAACCTAGAACCAAAACCATGTTAGCTAGAAGCAGGTTAACTAGAACCAGGTTAACTAGAACCAGGTTAACCTAGAACCAGAACCACATTAACCTAGAACCAGGTTAACCTAGAACCAAAACCATGTTAATCTAGAACCAGGTTAACTACAAGCAGGTTGACCTAGAACCAGAACCACATTAACCTAGAACCAGGTTAACCTAGAACCAGAACCACATTAACCTAGAACCAGAACCACATTAACCTAGAACCAGGTTAACCAAGAACCAAAACCATGTTAGCCTAGAACCAGGTTAACTACAAGCAGGTTGACCTAGAACCAGAACCACATTAACCTAGAACCAGGTTAACCTAGAACGAGGTTAACCAAGAACCAAAACCATGTTAGCCTAGAACCAGGTTAACTAGAAGCAGGTTAACCTAGAACCAGAACCACATTAACCTAACCTAGAACCAGGCTAACCTAGAACCAGGCTAACCTAGAACCAAAACCATGTTAGCTAGAAGCAGGTTAACTAGAAGCAGGTTAACCTAGAACCAGAACCACATTAACCTAGAACCAGGTTAACCTAGAACCATGTCACTGTTTCCTTCAACACTCCGGCTCCAACTCTCGTTTCAGTTTTCTAATGAAGCCCATGAAACAAAATCCTTGGGCCGTTCGGAAATTTGTGTTTTTTAACGTTTACCACGATTCTAGAAAAATGTCCTGACGACAAAGGTTTCGATGGTAACGTTTGTAACTTTATCGGCTCAACTGATGAATTCAGTGTAAATAAATCCACCAAAATCTCAGTGTTAAACCCGCTGACACGTGTTAATTCGTCGCGTTGTCTTGTCTCTTCAGCGTTCTTGAGGCCACAGTGTTAGAGACATGGACCGAGGCCGTGAGACAGTAGATCTAAAGCTACACTGGTTACATAACCTCGCTTTTTAAAAACTATTCATTTGACTTTTTTCCCGCAGCTTTGGTTTTGGTGCAGTTCACGGTATGTCCGCCAGGTGACGCCCTCCACCTACTGTTCAGGTGACCGGTATCACTACTGGAGTAGCGAGGTAACTGAGTAATTCTATTTGAGTACTGCACTGTTTACTCCACTACATGTATTCGACACACAGTTACTCGTTACTTCACGCATTCATTCATGTAGAAAATAACAATTACACTGTAAAATGATGAATCATTAAACAGTAAACGTCCTAAAATGAACCTTTACTCTGATCGGCAACATTAAAATGCTCCTCAAAACTTCATTAAAAAACAACAACAACAACAACAACAATAATAATAAATCACTAAAGGCGCCATACTGATACTTTAAGTATATTTTGATACCATTTTTTGTGCTTCTAAAAAAATCCTTTAAAACAAAAAGGCATTAAAAGAATTTACTAATAATTATACTTTTACTTCCTTTTGAAATTAAATTTACATGATTTACAATTAAATTTATTTTTTAACTTCTACTGAAGTGGTGGTGGAAGAAATATTTTATTTTTACTGTAAAAGTAACATTACACTAAAAGTAAAATATACTCCTTAACAAGTAAAATTCTAGTATTTGTCTATTAAATATTGTATTTAGAATGTTAATACTGATGCAGTTTATTAGTAGAGCTGCTACTTTCTAAAGTTATAGTGTTTTAGTCCACTGGCTCCCAATTTGGGGGCTGGTACCCTCCAGAGGGACACCAGATAAACCCGCGGGGTCGCGAGCTGTTTAAGGGAAAAAGAAAAAACAAAGTTCTGATTCACAAATTAATTATTAACCTTTTTCTTTTTTTTTGGATTTCATCTTTGCTGCTTTTTGACACAATGGACCTTTTTTTTTCTTTGGTGAAACTTCTAACAACTTTAAAGATCTGAAACATAAAAAGTCACCTCTTACAGAAAGTGATTGATTCTAAGAAGAAATCAGTGGTTCGATGTTTAACATTTCATTTGATTTTTAAAAAATCATCTTATTTTTTCTGCATTTCTATCAAATCTTGGTCTGAAAAGTAACTGGTGACTTTAGCCGTTGAATAAAAGTGGTGGAGTAGAAGGTTAAGTACCTTAAAAACTGCAGTCACACACATTATTTTAGTAAATGTGCAAGTGTACAACTGGAACTGAATAACTTAGCTTAATTTGACTCTGTAAATCACTTTATAACTTGTGGTTATAGTGCTACATAAATAAAGTTATTATTACTATTATGATCAATTAATTTATGATTATTTCACGTGAAATTGAGAATTTTTTATATTTTACATTTACTACTTTTACATAAGCTCCATTCTGACCGCTGAAACTACAACTCTACTATATTAAAGTTCTGGTGTCCTCCTTGCTGAAGTGTCCATGAAAGTTTCTGGACGTGCCCTTGACCTCTGACTCCTTATCCCTCTGTGGAAACCATGACTGCCATCTGTCGGTAAAAGAAAGACTCCCGGCAGCTTTGGAAAAAAGAAACTTTATTCGGAAACATTATGGAGAGAAAAACAAAACGAAGACAAACTTGTTTTAGAGTTTTTCATTTCTGAAAATCATTTTTATTTACTATAATACACAGCGGATGACGTTAGAAGTCGGGTGGTTTGTACACCGGTGTGACTGGATGAGAGCAGAACTTATCGACAAAATCATAAAAAAAAGGAAGAGGAAGAAGAAGAACAAGACTGATTGATGGAAAACTACAGACGAACAGCTTAATCTTTTATTATCTAGCAGCTGCTGAGCACCCCCCCCCCCAACCCTCACCCCCCTGCCCACCCCAGAAACCGGAGCTTGTACATCAGGATGCTCTCGGCCCGGTTCCACTTGCCACTTCACGCCCTTCAATGTCCTCTTCGGTCCCCACATTATAAAAAGCCAGAAATGGGCTTTTGGCCACGTTCCATTCCAAGTACGTATCTCCTCTATCGCACCCTTCACCCCCCCCCAAATTCACATCTCAGAAGAAAATTATCTCTCGTGTGTTTGCAGCTGGACCCGTTCCAGACTCATGTCCCCTTCAAAGTGCCCTTTAGAGTTTGCTTCATTTCTGTTTCTGTCCTTCAATGTTTGACGTCTGCTCACTTTATTTAAATAAAAATTAAAAAAAAAAAAAAATCCAACACAGATACAGCTAACAGTTGTTTCCACCATCCATCAATCATTAATTTAGCAAACTAAAAGTTCACAGAGTCCAGGGAGTCCTAAAATTACTTGTTTGTCCAATCGAATGTCCAAACTCCCTAAAATTTATAATCTAACATCATATAAAATAAAAATTGATGAGCCAGAAACAGCACATGGTTGGAAAATTTGCTTTAAACAATGAAAATCAAAACATTTTCCACTGATGGATCAATTGTTTCTTTGCTAGTGGACGATAAACTGGGTTTTTCTGAGAGAAAATTAATATCTGCAGTTAAATAAAACTAAAATAGAAGAAAACGGGAAAAGCTTGGATCTCAGTGGCCTTTACCGGGACCGAGGACACAGGAGACACGTCTGAAATGGGACTGGACCTTCGCCCACTGTTTTAGCTGCTAACTGAACGATCCCTCATGGCTCACGCTGATCATTGCACTTTCTCAAGGTCTTTCTGGACGTTTTAAAACTCATTCCCTGTGGGTGAAGAAGTTTTATTCAACGTTTGAGCTGCTGATGGACTCGTCCGCCCGTTCTCCTGGAGACGTTGAGCCGATGTAGGGCCGACCGCTTCCCCTCCGCCCGTTCTTTGCCATAGCACCAGACTGTGCAAAAAACACTGACATCCCCCTCACAGAGCGACGCAAGATCCATGTCACCAAAAAAGCTGAGTCATGGGAATGATGCCTGCAGACGGCACTGAGGGGAAGCTCACCACCGGTTAGATCATAAACAGCTTTGAAAAGGGCTTTTAATTTGGCGATCACAAATCGAAGTGGAGTCCGATTTTTTTTCCTCCTCAAATTCACCCAAGAAAACGTTACTGAAATATGATGCCCTATTTCATTCGGTACCTTCAGTGTGTAACTGTCTTATGAACAGTTTCTATCTGCCTGTGAATGTATCCTCAGTTTGTGCCTTTCAGATTAAAAGTCCTGAAGAATAAATCCTGTTGTGAGCGCAGGATTAGAAGTTATTTTCTTTAAAAAAAACGAACAAACAAACAAATACCAACAAAGAAACACTTCTCTGTCCATCTGGATCAAAAATATTCCATCGGCTCATCGGAAAAAAAATCTTTTTTTTACAACACGAGAAAAATATATACACATCGAGGTTTTAGAAATATACAAAATAACTGAAAGGAACATTATTATAGACAGAAGAACTGCGAACAAGTCTCTAGTTTTGGTTCTGTGTTGGTTGTGACACTTTACTTGACGGCTCTGTAATTTCCAAATGTTTTTTTGGACGGTGACAAGGAAGAATTATAGAATTTGGTTCCAACTGAAAGATTTTTTAATTCATTTTAGAGAAAAACATGCCGTTTCCCGAATAGCAGACTCATCAATGAACTGAACTGTGCCAATTGATCACCGTCTCCACAAAACTAACATAAAACAGCCATGAAATAATATTAAAAGTACTTTAATTGAATTTAAAATGGGTGAAAAGTACAACGTTTCCTCTGAAATGTTCTGAAGTAGAAGTATAAATTAGCTTATAAAAAAAACAACAAAAAAAACCCCAAAACATACAAGTACCTCAACCTTCTACTTAAGTCCAGTACTTGAGTAAATACTTTCCACCAGTGAAAATCATAAAGTTCCCTGCAGGAAGCTCAGTGGAAAATTGGGGAAATTAAAGATTCGTGATATAAAAGCATTGCCGATAAATAATTCCTGGATTTCATCTGAGCTTTAACAAGGAAAAAACTCAGATTAAAAATCCATGATTATCATGAAACGGACATAATGTTGTCTTGCACGGTTTTGAGAGAGGAGCTTTTGAAGAATCTGGAAAAATTTCGCAGGATTTGACGAATGTTTCTCTGGTGATTTCAAAAGAATCTGAAAGAAACAAACTGGAGGATGAACAGAAGGCGAAGGTGGAACCACATCACGTTTCATTTGTGCCACTGACCAAGAAAGCGATGAGGGATTTTTTAATTGTTGTTGTTTTTTTTGTTTTGCCCTTTCTCTTGCAAACGAGGAAATTTCCAAAGAGGAATTAAAACCTAACGATCTGTTATCGAACTCCCAGCCCTCCTCACACACGCTCACGCACGCACACACACGCTCACACACCATCAGAAAAAGAGAAGAAGAGGAAGAAGAGGAAGAAGAAGAAGAAGAAGATGGGCATCAATTACACCATCAGAACCACAAAGAAATATGATTATAGCTTCTGACAGATTATTGTCCAGTACCCCGTTGTATTTCACTAGATCAGCAGCCTCTCCTGCCGATAAATTTTTATATATCTATATATACATATATATATATACATATATATATATATATATATATATATATATATATAAATATAAATATATATAATTATATATACTTCTTTCCTCTATTTAGGGAAAACTATTCGACATATAACCAAAAATATGATATTAAGAGCTGATTTCTTGCATGACAGGAAAAGAAATGCTAGAAGATTAAACCCCCCTCATGGTAGTTTTTTTTTTTTTTTTTTGCGGGAATGTTCCCTAAAACCGAAAAGATTCAGAAAAAAAAGATGCAAGTCTGAACAAAAGCTCTTTGAGTTTCAAAGTGTTAAATTCTTTTTTTTTTTTTAAACATTAAAGTTCTTTTTTCCCCACTAAGTAGCATAAGACATGCAAATTTTCCTTTTCCTGATGAACCAGAGCAGGAGAACAAAAACGAAATGGAAACAACAAACAAAAAAAAACATAACAGGGAGGGAAGCGTCGGTCAGCAGAGACGCCTCCTCGGGAGACCCAACAGATCCAAAACGCGTCGCAAACATAGTGGTTTCATCACTCATGTGCCATCGTTTGGGGGGGGGGGTTGTCGCTTCAGGACGAGAGACATCAGTGTCAAGTCTCTCGCTAAGGAGACAAAACCATTAGCCGATGGTCGGTAGTGAAAGTCTGTGAACGTCTGATTCTCTCAAACACATCCACGTTTTGTTTTGTTTTTTAAGTCCTTTTTCCCTCCTGAAACCCCCCACCCCTCTGAGGGGAAGGTACAAACTGGCTGTAATACTGACCAAAGGTCAGTTCACACAGATACAACCCCACACACACACACACACACACACACACACACACACACACACACACACACACACACACACACAGACATTATCATCATCATCACACACACAATAAACACACAAACATACAAACCAGGTAGAAATCAAAACGATAAAAAAAAACTATATATAAAAAAAAAGATAACATAAAAGAAGCAGACGGACATGAAACTGGTGCGTGGGACCTTTTACACAGATCTTATGCTATCCTTTAAGGGGGGGGGGGGGTCAAAGTTCATGTAGTGGGTCACTTCATTTTGTCTTCTACTCCTTAAAGCCACCCCCTCACCTCCCCTCCAAAAAACAAACAAAAAAAAAGCCACAATTTCTTACATTTCCACAAGGCGGTGAGTTCACACATCCACGGTCTGTGAGCTCCGTTCGTCACCTGTCTTGACGCCCGCACCGAGCCCCCCTCAGCAACCGCCTCGGGGTCAAAGGTTGACAAAAGAAGAGGAAGAGGATGAAGAAGAAGAAGAAGAGGAGGAGGAAGAAATGTTTTTCCTGTTTCCTGGTCTGCAGGAAGACTCTGGGAAATACCCTTCAGCCCGCAAACGGTCTACAAATGAATGAATCGGGCAACCAGTCAGTCAAAAAGCAAGCGAGTTCACCAGTCAGTAAGAATTGGGCGTCTGAGATTTTGGCTGCAGTCACGGGGGACTCTCCAAAGTTCAACTTCCCTTTTTCTCTTGTACCGGAGCGGGGGGAAAGGGGGGAGAGGGCTTCAGGGGGGAGTTGCCCCGGTGTGCTATTCTGTCCGGGTGGGGCGGGAGGGTGATCTTTATTTACCCACACGTCTCTCGCCGATTCCCCGGATCCCGACCCTGCTAAAACCATTAGTGTTGTCTCAATGTGCCAAATCGAATCAGTTCACTTATCAACTACTTTCAGGTTCCTTGTCGTCAAAGGGGTGTGGGTGGTGGGGGTGGGGGTGTCAGACCCAGATATTAGCTCCAAAGTGGACATCCGATCGTAATTCTCTAATCCAGGATTTACCTCGCGGGATGAGCGGATCTCACGGATTAGGTTTGTTCCAACAAACGGTCGCCACGTCTCTAAAACCCAAAGCTCATTCACCTCAAAGTCGGCGACCGACAGCAGCTGATGGGGGGAAAAAAAAAAGAAAAAAAAAAAATCAGCAGCCACGTTTTTATTTTCTGCAATTTCATCAACCGACCAGCGTTTTTTTTTTCCCCTTTTTTTTTCCTTTGTAGAGCAGAAGACGACCCCCCCGGGTGACTGGCGGCACAGGAAGAAAGAAAAAAAAAAAAAAAGCCCAGACTTCATTTCCCAGCCTGCCCCGTGGCTCCTATATCAGCGGGTCGGGGGGCAGGGTGTGCTGGATCTGCTGCGGCTGCAGGGGCGGGGGCAGCTGCAGCGGCAGAAGGGCCTCCACCATGTTGTGGCAGTGCGGCGGCGGCGTGCCCTCGCTGCTGGAGCTCTCGGCCACCTCGCCGCCGTGGAAGAAGTAGTCGCTCTGCACGATGAAGGACTCGATGACGGCCTGGTTCAGCTTGGTGGTGGACAGCGTGTCCTTGTTCTCGAAGTCGGGCCGCATCAGTGTGGGCCAGAAGCAGATGGACAGGTTGTCGGCCGTCATCAGCGTGGTCTTGCTGTGCTGGCTCACCCTGCAGGGAGGAGGCGGACGCAGGGAAGCGTTTAAAGCCGGACAAGCTTGTCAACAAACTGTCATCGGCAACAACTGCTGCACAACAAAAGCACCCAGACGGTCTCAGGTGCCGACCTTGTCACCGAAAATGTCCAGAGGTCAAAGTCGCCTCTTGATTCTTACAGTTTAACAGTAAAATACCTTAAAAAAAAGCTTAAAAAGCTTCATGCATCTTGAAAAAAAAAAAAAAAGTTTATATCTGGTTTTCATCTCCTTTTTCACTCAAGTGTCTCAAGATGCAGACAAGTTCATCTTTTACTGGACATTTCAACACTAAAAGCTGAAACTACCGCTGCGTACGTGGAACCAAGTGCGATTCGTCAGCTGTCTTGAAGGGAAAACAACGTCGTGTTACCGGAGCATCAGCAGCCGCTCAATTGACGGGGAAGCATCCGGCAGCTGGGTGATGTTCCGATTAAATTATCAACCGATGAGGCGTGACATCGCGATTAGCGTGGAGATTAATTAAATCCGGTGCCACGTTTATTAAACCGGTGAGAGCTGTCGTATATTTTCTCTGTCACTGAATTTTCTCTTTACCAGATGATGATGATCATCATGGCTGCAGCTTTAAATCACTCTACTGTTGCAGCTGCTTAAGGTGGAGTTAACTTTAATTACTAACGGTCAAAACCCTTAGCATCATGTCATTATTTATTTGTTGATTTTCCTTGTGTTATTAATCCAAATCTGTAAAGTAACTAGTAACGAAAGTTTTATATATATATATATATATATGTGTGTGTGTGTGTGTGTGTGTGTGTGTATGTGTGTATATATGTGTTTCACTGTCACCACAGGTGTACGTACATTTGAGTGTTGAAGTGTTTAGCTGCTGCTGCTGCTGCTGCTGCTTGATATTCATACTGAGGATTTAACGCCAACACAAAGACATGGATAAACGAAATATGTGTGAACATCTGTGTGTTTGTGTGTGTTTGTTTTACCTGTTGAGGTGTGTGATGATGTATTTGAAGACCTGGTAGTTGACAGAGGGAAACTTCTTCACAATCTCTCTCAAGACCTGCAGACGCTCCATGTAGTCCACGATTTCTGACACACACACACACACACACACACACACACACACACACACACACACAGAATGCATTTTACATTTTACACACACTCTCTCTTGGGAACGGAAATTATACTCTGGAAAACAAGGCTGTAATGCTGCTAAGACCAGCTCCCACGCTCTACACACACACAAGTTCTAAGCCTTGTGGGCAGAAAACAACAACGCCTTGCAGCACATCTTACTCTGCACTAGTTTAAAAACAAAAACAGGTCAGTTCTTTTCAGACTATGAAAATAATCTCAATAGTATTTTATTGCACAGGGTTTCCTGTACAGATCTGACGGAGTCACATGAAGGCAGCGTGGAGGAGCAGCTACACACCGAACTGCTGTCACTCACTTACAGGTCTAAACAAAACAGAAATAGAAACACGGAAACTTCTCCCGACCTTCAGCTTGGGGCATCGTACACCCAGAAAATTCAATAATAAGTTTAATACTGAGATCTTTCTAATATATTTATATTGTATCTTCTTTTTCCTCCTCTAGTTTTATTATAGTAGCAGAACATTTGCATAGCATTAGACTCTACACATGTACCTAATAAAGTGACCCCAAAGTGAAGGTTTTATGTTCAATATTTGAAGATTTTTTCCTTTCATGTAGCTGATAATTGTATTTTTGATATAAGACTATTTATCATATGTGATGTTTTCTTTATTCTCATTATCATGTTGACTTAATGCAATGTTTTTTTTTTAATCTGAGGCCACGATTGTCATAATTTCCAGGACGTATCAAAGACTTTCCAGAACTTAAACGCTGAACTTCCATGACCTAAAAACTCTCCTTCCAACCATAACGGCTGCTTTGAGCTGTTGGTTTTTCCTGCTCCAGCTAAGCCAATGGCATCAGCAACTTTCTAATTGCTTCACAGATGCAGATGTTACCTTAACTCAGAATCTATTGATTCCTTTTGATCAAATAATCAATCGTCTAATCTCCATGCTGTTAAAAAAAAAAACAAAAAAAAAACCACTGACAGACACACCAAAAGCTTCCAGAGCCTTCAAACTGCAGATTCTGTCTGAAAATAAATTTCATTCACAGTGATAATTAAATGGAGAAAAACAGAGAATCCTCACATTTAAAAGACTGGAATCAGCAGAGCCCCCCCCCCCCCCCAAGATAAATAACTATCAGACCTCAACCTTCAGATTAATATTCTGCCAATCTACAGATCGATTTACTTAATGACCGAGATAAGGAAAAATGAAATATCGCAAAAAGTCAGCGCTCTTCTGAATGAGGTTAAAAAAGTGAATGCTACTAGGAAAAAAAATAAAAGTGAGAACATTACAGTTCTAGTTATTTTTAAAAAAGGATTTTGATAGAGTGAATAAAAAAAAGAAAAAAGAAAAATCATTTTACATTTTATGTAAGAATTAAATGAGAATAAGGGAAAACAAGCCTCTGCCAAGAGGGGGATAATTTGATTTAAAAAAAACAAACAACCAAACAAGAAAACCCCCTGAAAAGTCTGAGTGACAGATAAAAAATAAACAGGTGAAATAAAAACACGTCTCGCTGTTTCCCTGGAGCATAAAAACCATCCAGGAATTTCCAGGACAACGCTCGTCTCGTCCCCTCCAGAGGACGCTTCGCTTTCCAGCCGGCGACGGCTCGTCGGAGCAGAGACGCCGCGCTCAGTTTATCAAATATTTAAGGAGCAGCCATGTGGAAGAAGAGTTTTCTACCTTTGGATTGTCACAACAAAGCGACTTCAACACAACCCCCCAAGCTCACATTCCCCGTCAGGAATACTCTCCAGGATACTGAATATTCTCCAGGATATTCCCGGCATTCCAGGACCAGCGGGAGGCCTTTTGCGTTTTCAGACTCAAATTTACAGCGCTGCGCCTACAAGACACACAGATTTATCCATCCCGAACACCATCAATCATCTAAACGAGAAGCCAACAGCAGCCTCCGACCCCTCTAATGGCCGTAAGGGGTCAGAGGTCATTAATCCGTGCTGCCAAATCTCCACATTAGCAAGAAATATTACAGGGAGAAACGGTTTACCACAGGGCCCATACAGCACTTTAATCCCCTTTTATTAAACATGCACCAGTGGGGTGCACAATGCCGTGGGTTCAATAAAGGTGATGATGCTACAAAAGCAGCCACTGTTACGGAGGGAAAAATAAAAAGAAATAAGAAAAAAAAAAAAAAAAAACTTAGCTCTGCGATGGCATCAGTAAAAAACAGGCTGATTAGAAACCATTCAATGTGAACGTAAAATAAAGGAATTGACTTTCACCAGCAAAAACAAATCAAACAAACTGTCACCAAAGGTCTGTTAGAAATGTCCACTTTTCAGTTTTTTAAATATAAATATACATGAATTATTCATCTCTGTATTCATACCATCTGACAAACAAAGGACATAATCTTAACCTTCTCTGCCCCACAGCAACAACTCTTTTTCAATCCTATTTATTTTGAATGGAAAACAAAGACATTTAAAACCAAAACAGTGCATTAAAGTCATCAGTCACATGGTAAATTTTATATGTACACAACTACAGTAACAACAGAGGGTCAAAGAAAAAGGAAAGAAGCCAGAAAAACTAAACTATACTAAAGCTATCTTTTATTTCACCACAAAAAAACAAAAATTAGGAAAAAGTTCTTATTTCTGTAGTAGAAATGTGTGGTTGTTTTATCCCCTGCTTGTTAATCCTCCTAAAACCCCTGAGATTTATCCTGTGGCCCCCTGCGGCGCTTCCTGGTCCATAGGTCTGGAACTACCGGTTTAGATTAGACGCCTTAACGGGTCCGAATTTCTGGGCGTGACCGGAAACGCACCCACGGCCAACTGACCCTCAGCCGAGCCAATGTTTCCCCTCAAGCTTATACTGGTTCTTACTCTGTGGTTTAAAGGTCTGTCGAGATAGAGGACGAATGGTTAGAAGACGGAGTCGGTTAAACGTGTCTTTACAGGGGTCATATTATATCTACAGTAAAAAAAAAAACAGGGGTCATATTATATCGACAGTAGAAAAAAGAGGGGTCATATTATATCCAGGGACACCTGGAGCTCCTGACCTTAAGTTGTATTTTTGGGCTTTTCGGTTAAGAGAAATCCACGCTTGGCCGGATCCAGTCTCTAAATCCCCGCGGCGTTCCACCGAGGGTCCCTATGGTCAAAACCCCCACGGGTCCCCACAGGAACGCCTCTGAACTCACCGAGGTTTTGCGCCCCGGCGGGGTCGATTTATGAATATTTTATACGGGTAATATGAGCAGCCTCCTGTCATTTTTCCTGCACTTTACTAGGATTCATCTCATCTGGTGACCATTTTAGTTTGTTATAAGGCGGCCGACACAACAACCACATTCATTAAACATGTGGCATTTCCTGTATAAAACAGTGCTTGTATGGGATTTTTTTTTTTAATCCCCTGAAGATTTATGTTTTATATCACTGAAATGTATTTATATTTCACAGTGTAAGACAACATGGTCTTTGTTTCAGTGGATGTGTCTTAAAAACCTGCCTCACCTACAAAGATACATTAATCTCCTGTGATGACACTAATACATCACGTGATCACATATTCGAAACATTCAGCCTGAACCTGAGACTGTTCACGTTATAAATCAGCAAACAGGTCAAATCTGCATATTTTCGTTCAGCCGCGGCCAAAACGCTAGAAGGCTGACTTCATACCAAGGGTTTTTTTGATCAGTTTTTTTTAACTGATGCGAGGAACAGACTGTCCAAGGTCGAACAGTGACAGTAGCCAGAGTGTGAGTCCTGTGGTGACTGGAGAGAGACCGCAGGAGAGAGAAGAGAGAAGTGGAGGAGGAGGACGAGATGTGCTAAGAGAGGGAGAGAGGCGGGAAAGTGAAGGGGAAAGCGAGATGAGAAGAAAGAAAAAAACGTGAGTGAAGGGCAAAGAGAGAACGTGGGTAAGACGAGATGAGGAGCGAGAGGGAAAGTAAAAGAGGAAGTAGAGTTCCTGCTGCATTTTATTCAAGAGGAACCGGTGACACTTCTCGCTCTCTCTCAGTCTAACGAATTTATTCAAGAGTGTGTGTGTGTGTGAATGTGTGGTGTGATGTTTTTTTACACTTCTCGTCTGTATTTTTGGCTCATTAATCTGCTGTCGTCAGCCTTGTGGTTTCAGCGTTCAGTGTCAGTAATATACAGCCGAGACATGCAAACACACACACACACACACACACACACATATACACATACACACACACACATACACACACACACAGTGGGAGGGCAGAGTGGAAATGTCTGACAGTTTCCTGAGGCGGAAAAAAGCCTCTTAAGAGTGTGTGAAGTGACAGAAAGCTCTGTGTGTGTGTGTGTGTGTGTGTGTGTGTGTGTGTGTGTGTGTGTGTGTGTGTGTGTGTGTGTGTGTGTGTGTGTGTGTGTGTGTGTGTGTGTGTGTGTGTGTGTGTGTGTGCGCGCGCGCGCGTAAAGCTATTAACAGATTTCTGCAGAATTGAAGGCAGCAGTCGTAACAGACGCAAGTACATGTGTGCGTATGTTTTTGTATTTCCTTTTGTGATTATTTTTCTATAAACAGAACTTTGCAAAAGTTCTAGGAACCTCAGATGTTTAGATTCTCCTCAATCATGGAGGCGTCTGATTGGTCTCAGATTCGTTCCGCAGAAGGACAACGAGTCCAACGCAGCCAGAGTCATAAAGAAACTTTCTCAGGTTCTCCGAGACGCTTGGAACTGCCCACCTGTGCCAATCACCTGAGAAACCGTTTGCAGGTGTTCTAAGGAGAACTGTTTCCGGTTTAAAGGCAAAGAGGGGGCCACAGCAAAAACTGGTCTGATCTAGGCTTTTTTTCTGTTTAGTGCACTATGTAGGAAGTTAACTAAAAAAAAAAAAAAGTTCAATGCTTTATTTTTGAAAACATCCTCATTTTACCTTTCATCGCTCCAAGTATCAAAGCGGTGTCGAGCTTATGTCTCTAAACATAGTTAAAGAAACTGTTCAACTTTTTGGTCATTGTTTGAAGCCAAGAAACACTTCAACATAAAACCATGAAAAACCAAAATGTCTAGATGTCGTTTTTGTGATACAATATGATTTATAATGTAAGATATAATGTGAGATATAATATGAGAAATAATGTGTTAATTATTGACCTTTACAGATGCAGGTAGCTGGATTCTGTTACCTTTTAAACAGAGCAGGGCTACCTGCCCCCCCCCCCCCCCCCGTTTCCAGTCTTTGTGCTAAGCTAAGCTAAGAGGCTACTGACTAGAGCTGTATTTTAGCCTTAGCACATAGATGTGAGAATGTGAGAGCAAATGAGCGTGTTTCTGAACTATTCCTTTAAAAAAAGGCCTTCTCCATGTAACCTTTCTGACAGAAGTGTAATTTGATGCCTTTCCATCGAATTCCCGACCTTTTCAGGAGGAATTTTTTTCAATCTATCCTCGTAAATTAGGAATTCATGGCTCAGCTATTTTCCAGGACCCTGGACATAGTGTGCCAAAATATGTGTGTGTGTGTGTGTGTGTGAGTTTATCCTTACTTGCAGCCTCCACCAGCTCTGGGTGCAGGCTGTAAGGGATCAGCGGGTCGGGCAGGTCAGCAAAGAAAGCCTTCAGCGCTCCGGCAGCAGCGTTCACCGCCACATCCATCGCCACAAAGTCAATACTGTGATCTACAGGAAAAAGGGGAAAAAAAGAGAGGGAGAGAGAGAGGAAGGGAGTCAGCAGCAGATTCAAAGGTTTTTGATGTTTGCCCTAATCAAATCCTTCAGTTATTTTTTCATGTGTGTTATCTGCTTCTGTTTCATGTTTTTCGGCCATGAGCCACCGCTCGTTTCATCCTCCGCATCTCAAACGGTGTAAACAGGAAGATGGCTGCACCCCCCCAGCAGAGCTGGATAACAACCATCACACTCCCCGGGCTCTGGACCCTCTACACAGGACCTCATGGACAAACAATTCTCCAGTTCAGAACCAAACTCACTGAAATCTCCTCTCACAGAGCACAGGGGACGCGCAGCTTTTCTTTCAAGGAAAATTCCTATTGTCCCTATAATTAATACTTAATACTCATCTGTCGAATAATTCTTTCCTGGGAAATTATTGAGATAATGCAATGCATATCTCAATAATGCATAATGCAATAATGTTGTTGTTATATGTGTAATTAGGCAACAGTTTGCTAACATGTTAATGTTAGTGTCAATTAAAAGGTGATGATCAGTCAATGTTGTGTTCACAATTTATATCTGCTTCCCCACAGTGGAAATAATCAGTTAATGAAGTTTAAAGAAGCAAAATTGTAGGCAATGAAAGGAATTCAGTATTTTACTCCAAATACCTCATGACACAAATTACATGTTACATAGACGCCTGTAATTAACTAATGCAGACTCAATTCAAAAAAAAGAAATTTGGCATGAACTTTTTTAACATGGAGGTCAAACAGAAGGTGAAACTAGCTCAGGTAGCAGCCCTGCATCATCTCGGCCTGATGACGGAGCAAAGACACAACCAACGTCACAGCTCAGGGTTAGTTTTGCTACAACATCCTTCATTAGACCAAATGCGGGGCACACGGAGACAAAGATGATGAAATTTACTCCTCGTGGGCCCTCACACGACCACGCAGACGTGGAGAGTATAAAACATGAAGTGAGGATCCCAGCCTCAGGCCCAGGCGCTATAGCCCGTGTTGCTCCACCCAGGCGATGGGTAAAGTTTCAGTGGATCGACACGTGCAATCTGAGGGGATATCAAAGAGTGTGAGGAGGGTTGCACCGCGGCGGTGGTGGCGGCAGCGAGCTCTGTGTCTGAGCAGAAGAGCAGAGCTGCTCTCTGATCATGGCTGACAGAGGTCATCATCAGTCGGTCTGTGTGGAGGGGGGGCACAGAAGCCCCAGTGTCTCCCCCGGTGGAGCAGCCGGGCCTGGAACACAATACATGTCCTCCTTGACGACAGCCATTTTTACTCTGTTTTTCCTGTCAGGAGAGAAGCAAAGCTCCGGTTCCATCACTTCATTCTGTTTTGTTCAAGAGGGTTATGGTTTTTATTCAGCCGGAGGGAAAAAAAAAAAGCTGGTTGTGGTCATCGCTTCTGTCTGTAGCTGGAAATATTTACTCACACATCAAACTGGTGTCAGCTTTCTCATAAATACCAACTAAAAATACTTCATAACGATGGCTTGTGGAAGAACCAAACTCATGGCGGAGGTGGAGGATGAGAGAGAAATATTTATCGCTTCCTGTTTTGACACAGTGCAGCGGCCACATGATGATTGGGGGGGGGGGGGGGGGGGGGGCTGAGGTAACACGACAGCTGTCACACCGAATCTGAAAGACTGCCAACAAACATATACACAAACACACTCTGAGTCCCCCAGAAATACTCTCAAGGAAGTAAAGAGATAGGTGATGGTGGTGGTGGTTGGGGGGCAGTGAGGAAAGAGATAGAAACAACAGGAAGTGCACGCTTGAATGAAAAGAGGACATAGGAGCATGGAAAACGGGAGGAGACAAGGAAAGAAAATGAGGAAGGAAGGAAGATATTAAAGGAAAGATGGATAAACAAGAAATGAGGAGAGAGAGAACTACAGAGCAGGAAGGACGGAGGAGGTGCAAGAAGATGGAGAAAAGAAGAGGAGGAGCTGTTGTTTTTTTACTAAGAGGCTTTAAAAAAACAAACAAACAAAACACCACCATTTGTCTCCAGCCTGAGCTGAAGAAGAGCCACGTTGAACTCTGAGGAAACCCATCGTCACCGAGCTGTCCCCAAAGCACTTCAATTCAAGTCTTCAACTATTCCCATTCAAAGTACATTCAGCTTATCAGGTGGAAGCAGCCAGTCGCCCCCTTCTAACCCCCCCCCGACGAGCTGTGGCGAGAAAGAGAACCACCGCAAGATGCACGTGCAGAGTCTACACAGGAATTTATGACCTGACAGAGTCGCTCATGAGTGGAAACCCTCCAGGGGTCAACCCAAAGCATCAGGCCACAAGGGTCCAGGTCTTTCCTCGCCAGGTTCCACAGTACCTGAGCCTTTTTTTTCTGGGAAGCCTTATTAGACATTTACTTAAAGGTCACTAGAGCCACAGATATGACAGACAATACACCAAGAACACATCACCAGCAGGTCTTTGTTAACTATGAGACTGTATTAAACAGAAAAGCATTTGTTATTTTTTTTGACAGATTTCATGCTATTTTTCAGGTTTATAACAGTCCCTTCATTTCATTGTCGTTTTTGGATATTTTCAGAGTGAGATAATCAGGTTTTTGGTACTTTACACCTTCTAGGACACTTCAAGGGGGTAAATGTTTGTCATAATTAAAAATATATTAAAAATAGTTTTTTGGTTTTAAGTCAACACAGAATTTTCTTTAGCATTTTGATTTCCAGTATACGGACACAGAGTTCTATGCAAATGTTTGGGCAAGTAGTAAGTTATGACTTAAGGCCAATTTACGCTTTTACATCAAACCTACACTAGAGCCTGACGTTCACCTCCCAGAAAATGTTATTACACATCGGCTCGGTAGCTCCAGGTTTCCGGCTTCTCCTTCTTCGCCACCATCGTACAGACCCGTCTCCTCTGACGTCATCTTTCGTTTCTGTGTCACAGTAAATTCAGGAAAAACTAAAACTGCTGTTCGACATCTATCAGCTCTGACTCCATTGAGATTCAATTTCAGGTGCCGCTATTCCGAAGTGCGCCGAAAAACTGGCGGAAAACCACGGCAAAGAAACTCAAAACGGCGGCACATAAACGCCGCCACGACTAGTGGTTTGGTGGTGTAATAATAGTGACACCAATGAAGAAGTATGAATGCTCATGAATCTAGCATTGGTCGCATGCTCAATTTCACGCCACAACTACGGTTTACTGGGGTTTTTTTTTAATCATTAAGTTCACAAAATAAAAAGTAACAAGGATTAACATGAAGCAAAGGTTCATTTTAATGCATGCTGGCTGCAGGGAATGTATTTACTTGCTTTTACTTGAAAAAAAAAAAATTGCATAAAACTGTGGTTACATAAACAGACAGCCACAGTGGTTTCCAGTAAATGAACTCAAACTTGGAGCCATTGCAATACAACAAAGAGGATAACGATAAGCTGATAAATACATAAATATGTAAATGAGGAAACAAGCACCATTCAATGGCTCCTTGAAAAGTAGCTGTCATTATTATAAATACATTAATTTTGAGGTGAGTGTCAAAGCAGCAGGCTGAACTATTAAAAAAAAAATTTAAAAAAAATGATGCAATCAATAATCAATGTGAGACTATATAAAAAAAACAAAACAAAAACAAAAAAAAACAAACCACCTCATCTCAGCCTGGTCTCTGTTTTTCATCACCGGTACTGCTGACCGTGTGCTGGTGATTTCTGCCTGTGGTGACTTTATTTATTCTAACAGCCGCTTTGGCAGCTGCCCAGCCGTCATGTGCAGGTCTGACTCTGCTCCATGTGTTTCTCTTTAGGCACTTCTGCTGCGTGGTCAGATTCGGAGTCAGTCAGCTAGAGTTTTCTCTGTGGGTAGAATTTTTTATTGCACGCATCACACAAACGCTGCCTGATTGGTAACACGTTTCCCCGAGGGACCCCCCCCCCCGGTTTCTCAAACAGCACGGTTTAGGGTTCATGGGAAAATAATTAGAATCACGACCTGTAAAAATAACGAGAACCATCGGTGTCTGTGCTTTGAAACCCCAGTTAGACTTGGGCTCTTTCCACAGGTTTCCAGGTAGCCGACTATGTATTTATGAGGTTCTGCTGAGTGCAGGTGTGCGTGTGTGTGTGTGTGTGTTTTGAGTGTTTTACCTTGATCAAACTGTTTCTGAATGTTGTCCTGGTCCGTCTTGTTCCCGCTGACGCGATACAGGCCTTCTGTCGTCAGACCTGCAAACACAAACAAGAGACAACTTCAGTTATGGCTCTGACGAGCTTCGCTCAGCCGGAATTTAAGAAGTGTTACGCAAGAAATGTGAGTCAAAGTGCTGAATGGAAAAGTTCAGCAAACAGGAGTGTAATAGGTTTTATCTAATGTAGCTGCACAACTTTCATACCATGAACAAGAAAAGTATCAACAATCTCTAAAAATGTATCCAGTGTTTACGGTTGCTAACTTGGGCTTTTTCCTCAGTGTAGTTCTTTATCATTTCTGGTTTCCTTGTGCAACCTGTGAGAGGACGGTTAAAAGATGTTTACAGTGTGTTCGAAGGTATCAGTCACAGAGGGTATAAGTTGAGGAGCAGTGGACCAGGGGCAGTAGTTGTGAACACACAATAACAAAAACAAACATAAAAAATTACGTTTATTTAGTTCTTTTACAATTATCCACTAATGGTGAAGGATACGGTAGAAAGAGAAGGAGAGAAAGATTATTTTGGCCTTAATATATCCAACAATTTATTCTTTTCGCTTTAAAAAAAATTTCAATCTTCCTGTAATTCGTTTTTATATGTCATGTGAGGCGACATGAATTTCCTTGTTGTTGTGTAATAATTGTTTTCCTGTTGTGTGTGTTTATATTAAGAACTTTCTTTTTATTTATTGTCTAGACTTTGAAGTGCCCTGAAACAGTCACTATTTGAGACAGGTGGGTGTGATAAGGGCTCAGAACTTCAGCCTATTACCTTTACGATCATCACTATTATCTGTCTTTGACATTTAATCATTGCTTTGCATCTGTTTGAACACTCAGGTACATTACTTCACTTTTATATGATCTCTTTTTCAATTTTAATTAGTTTTAGTTGGAAGCACAAATAAATTAACGTACATGCCATTAGAATCTGGTCCAAAACGTAGCAGTGGGTTTTTCTCCAGCACTTGTGATTAGATTTACTTGTAATTCAACAGACAACAAAGCTATTTTTTATATTTGTTTCTTGTCTACAAGTGAAAGTTTTTGACCTGAAGCTGTTAGAAAAGTGGGAGAGGTCACAGAAAAACGTCAAGGTTCATCCACAGAAAAGCTACTGTCAATTTCAGCCAAAAGTTGCCTATGGCAACAACGATGACAACAGATAAACAACAGGTAAATCAACAATTCACCCGCAGGTCTGAGAGCGGCAGCCGTAAGAGACTCTGGCCATAAATATCCCGACCAGCTGGCACCTGGCAGCTGATCTCAGACCAGCACATATGGCGGCAGAATGCCTTAATTAGGAGCCATAATGTGGGTTCCAGCGGCATGGGCGAACACGGAACACACACAAAAACAAACTATCCGTTCAGGCTGTGGTTCCACTCCGCCACTGCCACAAGGTCATCCACACTGCAGTATGCATGCCTGTGTGTGTGTGTGTTCCTCTGTGAGTGCACACACTTGTGTCCCTGCAGAGGCAGTTGAGCAGAGAAAGTATTATGTAAATTCAGCTTTAATGGATTCAAGTAAATCGTGTCAAGTGTTGGAGAGCGCGTGTGTGTGTGTCCATTGGTATCTATGTATTTATCTGTGCCTAAACATGCATTTTTGAATGTGTGTGTGTGTGTGTGTGTCTGTGTATTTGAGTGTGTTGGGTTGTCGACTCAGGTGTGTGAAACAACACTCGAGTGTAACTTTTAATTGAACAGAAAACTGAGGAAAGCGGCGTTTTCGCTAAGCAAGCTGAGTCTAATCAGAAACCCACTTGGACTAATTTGTGTTTGTATGTGTGTCAGGATCAGTATCGATAAAACTTCATTGATCTCCGCAGGGAAATCCCTTGTGTGTGTGTGTGTGTGTGTGTTTGGCGGCACCTAACACAGTCAGCAGTATACATATGAGGTCAGAAAACATTGTGGTTGGAAAGAATATAAATGCTCTGTTGCTGAAAATCAAATATTTTTAGACTGCTATATTTGTGGGAACCTTACTGTATTTCCACACTTAACAGCTCAAAGCTTTGACCTTTGGCCCGATGACACAATGATAACACATCAATAACCCAGCAGAGCAACACCCTGTTCAAATGCTCAAACTGAACTGAGGCCTCTGACTCACAGTCATTTGTCTTTCCTGTGGACTCCTGTTGTGGACTCCCGTCGTTCCTTCCCTGCTCCCTCACGTTTACCACACCTCAACCATGACACACCAGAGCTATCCCTTTTTATGGCAAACTCAACACCGCGTAACAACCATAAAACCACGGAATCATCCAGAATGAAGCCGGGTGAAATTTTAACGGGTTGGATCACGAAATGAGCTGAGGGTGGATCAAATAGTAACAAGAGCTGGATTGTTTTTTTTCTGTCCCTTATCAGTATGGGATTTGTGGTATTAATAGTGATGCCATTGGCATCACTATTATGTAGAATTACTTGTACAATAAGTAACTAAGAGAACCTAACAAACCAGTAAAAGTCTTTCCACTCTGACAGCCATGTTGGGTCAAAGCCCGTCCAGGCTTGTCCCAACTTTCAGACGTTCAGGGTCAACATCCCTCCATCTTTGTTTTCAGAGGGATTCATAACCTTTGCTGGGAAGCTTTTATCACCCTTTGAATAACGCGATAAGGGCCAAGACACACAGACTGTGGCTGAACTCTGCTCTCCTCTGTGATATTGTGCTGTACTTGGGTGTTTCTTTATCTTTTCCTTGGGTGTGAAAAAGAATTGGCTTGCATGGGCCTGACTATCAACTCTGGTCTAATCTGATGAACTAGCGCAAGCATCAGAGGATGAAACCCTTGCAAAATATTGTAAGAACTATAATGTTAAACTCCATTTGAAACTGCTATTTCACTGTCAGTGGCAGTAACTTAATGTAAATCTCTACCTGTTCTATCAACTCAAACTGCCTTTATGTCCATAACTAGCTGCTCATTGTTTAAGAGGTATGATTGACCCCAAACTGACCTGCTCCATTGGGAGATGCATCCCATTAAGGGAGTAATGTTGTTTTTAGCTTCTAAGCAACTGACTTGGCAGAAGCTGCCCTATTAAAATCAGCTGATAATGAATCAGTAAAAAACACTCAGGTGTTTATACAGTTATTTTCCAACACTGACTGAACTGAACTGAAGCCAATTTCCTGCAGCCTCAGGTAATGGTCACTCAATAAGGACTGTTCGTGGCTACCATAATTTTCCATATTTGCTCATTCACCCTTGAACTCACAGGGACCTCTCCAACGCCCTCCTGTGAAAAGTCACCGCCCAGTAGGTCTCACTGATTTTGTGAAGACATTTGACTCTTAACAGGATGTAGCGCACGCACGCACACACACACACACAGCGGACCTGAGGGGAAGGAAGTTAACAATTGAGCTCATGTTTGCATGCTGTGATCTGATAAGACTGATATGATCTAATATCCTGATAGAGACACAAACATTCACACACACACACACACACACAAACACTATCACACACACACACAGTTACTGTATCACAGTTCCTCACATCACTCTCCACCTCTATCTTTCACTCACTATCTTATCTCAAAGCCGTTTCTCTCCGCTGCCTCTCCCCTCTACCTGTCCGTCCGTCCGTCCTTCCATCTGTCCATCTCTCTCCCCCTCCTCACTGGCCGGCTGTCTGTTATTTTATCGCCATGACAACCATGGGGCCGTGGGAGGGGACAGGAAAGCCGGTTCAATGAGTGAAAGTCAATCTTTGGCTATTTTTAACTCTTATTTCACCAGTTAGGTTCTCACACACACACACACACACACACACACACACACACACACACATCAATGGACATGTTCATCTCTCTATATTTGTGAGGACCACTTATTGCATAATGCGTCACAAATTAATGCATTAACAGTCGTGGAGGACCAAGTCCATTCCTTACAGTGCCGGAGTGTCCTGACTAAGATGGTTTAAAACTGAAAATTAACCTTTTGTTGATCTTCGTCTTAAATCAATAACATTTTCTGAGTTGAATTGCTCATTAATGGACAAAAAAGTATAAATTGTTTCCAAAAAAAAAAAAAAACCCACACACAGAGGCTGATTGTTGTGATAAGTACAAACAGACAGACTTTAATCATCTCTGCTGTTCTTTAGAGAGTCATTCAGAGAGATTTGAAAATTAAAAAGCAGCAGTGAATTTTTTTTTCAGACCAGCATCTGTGCAGTTTTGTCTGTGACTCTTCTGTCTCTCAACCCGGGCGTTTCGATGATGACACGTCCGGGCGAGGCGTTTACTCATCCTCGTAACTAGACAAGCTGAGCACAAACGTTCGATGTTAAACGCGTCATTCCCATTAAGACAACGACCTCAAGGTGTCGACACGAGAGGCCTGGCGGCGCCGCGGTAATCAAATTGAAGCTGAAAATAGCTGAGCATGTGAACAAATATAACATGGTGGCGTTGTGATCGGTTATTTTCAGTCCATCTACAGACTGTCTACGTCCACATTGGAGCAGGACACTGATCCAGCAAGATCAACTTTATATTTTTGTTACCTGATGTGAATTCTTTGATTTTTTTACTTTTACTTTTTCTGTGTACCTGCAGGATTTATTGTCAAAAGAAGAGAAAGTCCTAATAATTTTTTTAAATTAATTTTTTAATAAAATATTCCCTGAAATACATTTAGAAAACTGAGTCATTGTTACTTAATTTCTGTATTTTATTTTGTTAATCCTTATCCTGACAAAAACACACACACACACCCCCGATAATGAACGGGATCTGCTGCCGCTGATTTGTATCTGCAGATCCCAGCCCACGCTTTCCGGTTTCTCATATTCATGACAGTTAGGTCTTATCCCGCTCGTTATACATGGGATATGACGTGCTGACATGTTCCGTCTCCCACAAGGAAGATGAATGTGCAGGTGAAAGTGCTGGTTTTCACCTGGGGGGAGGGAGCGAATGCGGCTTTTCCCACAATCCTCTGGCTGAGAAACAAGCCGAGTAGCCTGATCTGGAAGTCATTCGGCTGCCGCCGCAGCCGATGCTCCCCTCCACCGAGAGAGAGACAGCGTGCGTGTGTGCGTGCTCATGTCAGAGAAAGACCACAGCTTTCTGTGGTTGGAGCTAATGACCTAAGGCGAGCACTTTCTCTCACACACACACACACACACACACACACACACACACACACACACACGTACACACTAGCACAACTGAGGCTGTGGTCTGGTGGAGTCATCAGTTTCTCCGTCAGTGTGTTAATTTAATGACCGACCCTCCACACAACCGTGAGTCAATATAAATCAATACAAAGGCCTAGAGGGGAGAGCGTGTGTGTGCGTGACAATGATTTAATATCTGGGCATCTTAGGTAATGAGATACACACACACACACACACACACACACACACACACACACACACACACACACACACACACACACACACACACACACACACACACACTCACACTCACACTCACACTCACACTCACACTCACACTCCCTGCAGACACCAGGCCCACAGCTGCTCAGACTGAGATCTCTACTGCAGGACAGCAGCTCTCGGAGTGTGTTCATACCCAGATCCCCACCGCTCGATGACAATTTCATCATTAACTTCAAGTTTCTCTTTGTGTTTTCTACTAAATGAAGAGTCTGTCTGGTTTTCTATGCTGCTTTCAGAGATTGACGGCAGTTTCTCTAACAAAGCTATACAAGTGAAACATAAATTGAGAACCTAACACATAAGACTATGAGTAGGCTGCTTGCACACTAGGCCCGGTTTCGCCAGATGCTGTATCATGTAACTGGGTCATAATTTCTGTCCAAACATTGGCAGTATTTCTCGAACCTGGAGACTACGGGACGGCAACCAAAAAGGGACCCCCCCCCCCAAAAAAAGTACAACAACAGGATCGGTTACTAGTCGCGGGGAGCTGGACCGGGCCTGTGAAAACAGTTGTGTAATGCCCTCTGTGGCTCTGGAGGAGCTGTGTCAAAATAATCTGAGTCATGTCAATCAGGGTTATCTTGGCTCTGGCTCTGACGCTGCAAAACAGAGAAGCTGTGTTACAGGCTGGGTTAGCTGGGGTTTGAAAAGACACAGGGTCTGGAAAAATAAAGCTATCGGGTTTCACTGTGGGAATTATAGGAGCTAAAAAATGTGTAAGCTCAACCCATACCAGGGGCTAAAAGCCAGGATCTCTCTGCCTCTGCTGTATTGGTTTTGATCCTTCTTTCTTAATCTGACTCTTCTTAATCCCCTAAACTCATGGAAGTGCAATGACAAATTGCTACAGAGCCCTTTTACTCTGCTAAAACACCAAGCATCTACTAAAAAAAAAAAAGAAAAAAAAGAAAAAGAGGGCTCAACCAATAGGGTTTCTTCAGGGCCAACTCTGATACAGATTATTAGTGAGAAGGAGACCGATAACCAATATGCATTTGCAATATGAATTAAAAAATCTTCGACACAACTCTACCACAAAACTGCTACTGCAAAGGTTACATTTAGTTGATAACAATGACTACAATAACTAAAATGAAAGATTTTTCAAGTAAACAATAAATCAGAAGGTGATTTCAGCAGTCAAGACGACACAAAATGTTGAATCAATTGTGTAAACAAGAGGCTGTGGGTTTTTTTCCTTCCAATACTTACCTACTCTTATCAGATCTGCATTGGAAGCAGTCCAAGGAAATAACTCTGATTTCATCAGTATTTAAAGTCAGGCAGCATTCGTGTTTAATGGTAAAAGACAGGAAGAGAAGGAGAAATAGAGGTGAGAAGAAGAGTTAAAGGCAGACTTTAATGCAATGGATCAAGATGTTTCTTACATCTTTTTTTTCTGTTTCTGCTTTGTAAATGTCTCATTTGCATCTTGTCTACCTGAATGAGAGCAACATGTTGTCAGTGTCCGCAGAGGCGTGGAGGGGAGATGAGGGGGGCGGAGGGGAGAGGAGAGGAGAGGAGGGGAGAGGAAACAAGAAGAGGGGAGAGGAGAGGAAACAAGAGGAAAGAGGAGGAGAAGAGAGGAGAGGAGAGGAGACTGTCAGCAGGCTCCTGCAGCAGGAAGGAGGCAGAGCAGCTAAATCTTCCATTAACAGAAACACAATCAACTCCTCCTCCTCTGTCTTCACCTCCCTCTCTGTTTGTTCATCTGGTACCCCCCCCCAATCAGCCACCAACTCAATCATTCAGTTTCAATTTCAAGTTGCTGTAAATTCACCTGCGTTACCAAAACATTTACTGCAAAATAGTGAGTAAAGAAAGACAGAAAGCAAAGGTGATATAAATACAAACTAGTTATATAAAGACAAAAGATTGAGCTTCTGTGATTATGTCTTGTCCACACCATCGTCTAGTACCATGTTCATGAGTCGTATGTTCACACAGAAGAGCTCATACATTCACATCTGCATTGATCTTTTTACAAGCCAAAACCAAAACTGCTTTAAAGACAAACTTTACCATGAGACGAGCTGGGCGCCTGTTAGCTAACCTCGCACCATCATACTCGCTGTACTTGTTTCACCATAAAATACACTGTAATTATAATGAAACACATTATTAACAGTTATTATCAAACGCAGCCTTATATAGTGGCTGAACCACCTTCCTCTTCCTTTTTCTGTGTTGGCTAAAACAAGTTTAAATATACATTTTATAGTTGGGTGTTAGTTCTGACTAATAAATACTGATTATAAAACATCTCAGCACTTTTCAGGATGCTTGTATGGAAAAAAAAAATTATATTAGGTCACATATAAGATGAATAATACAAAAGTTAAATAGAATTTCCCAGCGATGGAATTGGAGACATCTTTCTTTTACATTTGATATTATACATCTCCAACGTTGCTAAATAATTCTAAAACATTTCAAACTTTTTAATCTTGGTAATCTTCCCCTCCACACACACTCTCTCTCTCTATGACCTCCCATAGTCCGGTTTCCTGGTCTGAGCCGTGGTGAACTCTGATTGTGTGTATGAGTGTGTTCCCGTGTGTGTTGACAGTAGGACAGATGTCCTGCTTTCAGGATGCGACAGGAGCAGCCACAACACACACACACACAAATTTCTAATGTAACAGAGACAGATGGGCCAGTATTATAAATAGAGCTGTCAAGCCGCAGCTACCTAGCTACTGCTCTATTTACTCACACACACACACACACACACACGTTCACTTCATGTTTTGTCCTTCTTAATTCCATTTTTTTCCTCTGATAATCTCTCTGTCCTGCTTCAGAATACATGGAATTACAATGAGGCCAAATAAATTATATTTTACCACAAACTGTCACATCCGCAGCAAAGATGACACCAATTAGTGTCGTCTGTTTTGGGTTTTTTTTCCCACATTTTTAGAGATGGTGCTCTTTTCTCTTCCTGCCCAGCAACCACACAGACTAAAAACCTATTCTTTTCCTTCTGTTGATTCTTTAAAAAAAAGATAAAACTAAAAAAATAATCTGAAATATTAAGGGACAGAGGAGACTTGAGCATATCATGTCTTGAAAAATATGTTGGAGAAGAATTTGTTGTACGGTATTTTTGAAGTAACGTGTTATGACAAGGACGGCGACAAAAACCTTAAGCTTCACCACGAGTTCAAAAATCTACTACAAACCGTGGGTTGGGACACTTCAGCAATGTCAGCATTAATGAGTCAGTGGTACAACACACACACATGTGTCACTTCTTGGCCGTCACAAGCTGTTATACAAACAGACAAGCAAACGCACATACAACTGAACACACACTCTGCAGTTTCAGTGGCTTATTGTGCCTGCTAACGCAAACGCGCGCACACACGCACGCACAATCTCAGCTTTTATTTTTGGTAGGGATAAGTGACAACAAAGGGGATAGGAGGATGGAGAGAGGATGCAATGATGAAGTGCAGAGGGTGGCAGTAGAGGAGAAGGGAGAAGGGGGAGTGTAAGAGAAGAAAGATGAGAGGCTGGAAGAGAGGGGAGAGAAAGAGAAGGATAAGAGGATGAAGTGGGTGAAATGAAAAAAAAGAGGGGGTGGAAGAGGACAGGACGAAGGAAGAGAGGAGGAGGACGAGTAGAGGAAGGAGAGGGGGGACAGGAGAAAGGAGAAAGACAGGGATAAAAGGATGAAAAGGAGGGAAGGATAGAAGAAGAGGACTAAGGAAGAGAGGACCGGGACGAGGAGACGTCGGAGAGAGGGGGAAAGAGAGGATGCAGAAACAGAGGGGATGAAGGGTGAAAAGAGAAAGAGGAGAAGAAGAGGCATATGGAGGGAGAGAGAAGAGATAAGACGGAGGGTTACGGGGGGTGTGAGGGGAGGATGAGGGAAAAGAGGAGGAGGAGAAAGAAGGGGGAAGAGAAAAATGGGAGGCTGGAGGGAGATGAGAAGAGGAGGGCAAAAGTGAGGGATATGATGATGAGGAGAGAAAGGAGGGAAGGGTGGAAGGTGGTGACAGAGGGAGAGGTAGGATGAGGAAGGCGGGGGAGCAGAGGGTGGAAGAGAGGAGACAAGGAGGGAGGGGAGGAGCGAAAAGAGAAAGAAAAAGGAGAGAGGGGAGAACAGAGACAGAGGGAGTCAGCACCTTGTGTTCTACAACATGGCCGACTGAATGCCCTCCAGAGACCTTCATCAAAGCTACTGCATCATCAGAAACACACATGGCTACAGCTGCTGAGTGAGTGAGTGAGTGAGTGAGTGAGTGTGTGAGTGTGTGAGTGTGAGTGAGTGAGTGCGTGCGTGAGTGCGTGCGTGTGTGCGTGCGTGCGTGCGTGCGTGCGTGCGTAGGGGCGTGCGTGCAGGCCTGCGAGCGTGCTGCGAGCGTGCTGCGAGCGTGCGTGCACGTGTTAAGCCTGCAGCAAAGTGCTCTGTGGGGTCAGTGTCTCTTCTCAGAGGGGCAACAGACTGGCATGTCTGTCACAGCAGGCCTTCGAAATCCACTTAACACTGGTCCCTTTTCAGCCACCGCCCGGCCGCTGAAAATGGACCGCTTCACTTTCCTCCCCCGTTCTCACTTTCAGAAATCCCCTTTAAAAGGCAACTCTGCCTGTTTTTAAATCAGTGCTTTTCTTCCATTTAGAGCTTAAGAAAAAGAAAAAAGTCCATCACCGGGCCTGAAAAACTTACAAACACATTTGGCAGATTTCAACCAAGTGTCTTATGCAAGGCCACAAATTAAAAAAAGAAAAAAAAAACTGCAGGACCTAGTCAGAAGCAGGGCTGCAACTAACAATTATTTTTGCTATCGATTAATCTGCCAATCATATATCAATCAATAATCTATACATGTGGGAAAAAAGAGTGAAAAAGCTCAACATTTGAGCGGTCAGGGCCCAAGGTTGTGTTTTTGATTTTTTTTTTCTTTTTTTTTTTTTAATACGACCAACAGTTGAAAACCCAAAGCTGTTCCTTTTTCTGTCATACACAACAAAGACAAGCTGAAACTTTTGGCATTTCTTATTGAAAAACAATCAAACCGATTAATTTCTGTTGATCGGTGAATTGATTATTCATCGCAGCGCTGGTCGTTTATTTCTGATCATGTACAAACAGGAATTGAGGGGGGGCAGTAACTTCAGCCATGGTAAGGCTTTAAAAAAAAAAAAAAAGAAAAAGAAAAAAGGAAAGCAGCTGCGTTCATCAGACAATCTCACCCACTGATGATCCCATTTGGATCGAGCTCTGGGAAACAATCACTCAAAGTGACACTGAGCGAGGAGAACTGCACTTAGGGCCGAAAACAAGGTGACATTTCACTCCCGACTGACGGCTCTGGTGATCCAGGACTTTAAACTGCCGTCTTGTTAATGACAAGAAAACAGAACAACAGTGGCATTTAGGAATTTATTTTAATATTTCAATTTCTGCTTAAAGTTAAAAAAGCATAAAACTGAGCGCACACGTCCTGTCAGATTCACTGTGAGGACTTTTTTTGTATCTTTTGAAGGGTACATCCAAAATGACTTTTTTGTTGTGACGAGAAAATAAAATGCTTCTTTTCTTAATTCAGTATACTTTCACTGAAGTTGGGTTAAGAAAATTGTGGCAATTTCTTATTCAGACTCCTGAAAGTCAGGTCTACATTTACCTTAACCAGGCTAAAAAATAAACTTAGTACAGGTCAGAACAGAGTAAGTTAACCCATACTATAAAAAATACATAGTTTTTACAGGACATCTTGTCAACTGCTTTGATTACAATTATTTAAATTGGTACAGAAAGTAGCACCAACAAAACTGTCTGTCCTCAGGGTCTTTACTCAGTACAATAATCATGAAAAACTGATTTCAGTCAGTTAAATTTTACTGGGGGGGGCATACAAAGACAGACATCTCCAAATCTAGACTAATAAACCCAAAATACTTTGAAAAAAAATACAAATAAAAAAATAAATGTGTGTGTGTGTGTGTGTGTGTGTGTGTGTATACACGCATAATCATAAAATGTCAAAACAATATGAATTGTGAAAAATGCCATTCCCAGTTTCTCAGAGTCCATCATGAGATCGTCTTCTCGCTTGGTCTGAACAACAATCCAAAACACACTGATATCCAACTTACAATAACAGAAACACAGGAAATATTTGTGAAATTTTTGCCTAAAAAATGACAAGTTTCAGTTTTTTATTTTTTGTCATTATGTTAAACTGTCGATAAAGTAATTCAAAGTGTCCCGATAACAATAATAATGGAGTTGGCTGACGGGGAAAGCACAACGATTTTCCTTAAGCTCCATTTTATAGTTTATCTTTTTATTGATCACGCTTATAGTTCATTAAAATCGGTCGTTTGCTTGATACTCAGTTTGCCGCTCGCCGCTAGTTTTTTTTCAGCGTGCTTACGTGTTCGCTAGCGGTGGCATCATGACAGAAAACATGACTGAGAGAGAGCTCTTTTTTTTGTTTTGTTTTTTTTAAAGAGATGGGCAACGTAAGGGCTTTTCAAGGAAAAGTAATGGAAGACTGGACTGTTCAAATACAGCCACAGGACACACTCTCTCTGTGACACACACACACACACACACACACACACACACACACACACACACACACAAACACACGCCCCATTAGACCAGATGACTGCCTTGGAGCCAGGTGGCATTGCACTAGCCTCTCTCTCACCCCCCCCCCCCTTTTCTTTGCACAACCTGCCCCAAGACACACACACACAGAGTTTGTAGCATGTTAATCCATCCAAACACCACACATGAACACACGATGCATCCAGAGAGTGTTGTAGCCCCCAGTCCGGCTCAAAATGTCCTCGTCTGTCGTTTGCCTTAAGGTTAGTTTTGATTGGACAGGGCCCTAATGCTCAGTTCACGTACACATTCACGTACACGTACACACACACATTGCATTGGCCCTCTCACTTTAAGCAATATAAGGGGAGAGAAAGAGACAGACAATACCCACAATCTGAAACCACACGACTGTAAAGATCTGTTGGTACTTTTTCCCTAAAATATTTGCGTTCACGCCGAAATGGCTGAACAACTGTGAAACAGCTAAATCTCTTCTTCCTCCTCCTCTTTCATTCTGGGGAAAAAAAAAAAAAAAAAAAAAAAAATCAACCAACATGTGGTCAGCAGCGAGATAAACAATCTGGTTATGCTGTTGAGTCTCAGCGAAAAGTGCCTGCCACAATTTCCCAAAGCCCAACGTGACATGTTTTAAATGACTCGTCTTGGCTGAAAAAGAGTAGAAAACCAGAAGAAAGTGAACTAACTGTCCTGTAATTACCAAGAACAGCAGCAAATCCACACCGGGAAGCTAAAACCGGGAAGTTTCGATCATTTTTGCTTTTAAAAGTGTTTCAAAAGTAAAACTGCCAAGTGTTTCAACACTAAATGTTGCTAAACGTCACATTTACTTCTTCTCATTTACATATTTGTCTGTTGTCAGACAACAGAAACAAAAAAAAAAAAAAAACAGCTGCACAAAACCAATCAAAATCTCTATGATCACAAAGTAGTTTGACAAAACCGATGACAGAAGGTCATTCTGTTAAATTTGTTGCTGTACTGCTCTCGCGACCGTGTGAGCATGCTCACGTCAACGTTCTCCGAAAGCTTCTTATTTTCATGTTCCTGTCCCGTCCAGAGAATCTTTTTGCGAAAGCTTAAAGAGACACAAAAATTCACTTGAACGTTTACCTGACTTATCATGGACAGAGTTAGAGACAGACGGTCGTGGTTAGGATAATGCTGAAGGCAAATAACATTTAATTAGTTTTAACTACAAAGGCAGCAACATGGCCATTTTACTCTCTCTCTCTTTCTCTGGGGACGATCGCCCCACAGAGGGAGCACACAAACTAAAAAGAAACACAGAGGGCGAGTGAGAGGGGCAGAAGGAGAAGTTTGCCCAGGGGGAGGGGGGCTGCCTGGATGAAAGAGGTTAGAGCCCCTGCTCCACCAGGGGGAAAAAAAAAGGAGAAAGAATGAGGGAGGGAGATATTGGAGGGGGAAGGGGTGAGGGGGTGGGGGTGTCTCTAAGTCTCTAATGGAGGAGTGGCTGTTCAAATATTCAGCTAGAGGCATTGCACACACATTTTCCTATCTCTTGGTGTCTCAGAGTCGGTGACCAGGAAATCCACAGGGAAGAGATTAAGACTAGAGGCTACAAAGCAGGAAGTAGTGTGTGTGTGTGTGTGTGTGTGTGTGTGTGTGTGTGGTACATCTTCGGGACGTTTTAAAGTATAAACAATGACCTTGTTGGTCAGTGGTCAGTCATGTCCTATTGGGGGCCAAAGCCCGTCATAATGAGGCAAAATATAATTCCTGAGGTCCTAATAGGGATGGCAACACAAACTCGTGTGTCTTTGTGTACATGTACATGTTTTTGTGAAATGATAAGAAATGTAAATTAACAACAGTGTGTGCCTAAATTTTTCAAGGAAAAAAAACTGAACCGAAAAGTGAATCAAGCTAAAATTAGGTTATCACACACACACACACACTACACACTACATAGAGTACCGGACAGCAAAAAGCAATTTTAGGCACTTTAGATCCTTATCCATCATACAGTCCCATCAGGGGACCATTATTTTCAAACACATCCTCACTTTAGTTTCGTCAAAAAGTGCCAAAAACTCATGCAAAGCACTAGAACTTCATCAATTCATCAATTAATGTGGCAGTATAATGTAATCACTAATCAATCAATTTGCTGCCTACAATTGTTCTTACATTATACTAAATGTAAAATTTTTAGGTGGGTTGGACAAAAGAAGGTTTTTTAATGAGGTCTTCCTGGCGTTGGAGGATTTTATCACAAGCGTTGGTCCCCGTTTCACTCACAAAACAAATAATCGAGAAAATAAATCGGCAAAGGGACCGAAAATGAAAACAATCATTAGCTGAAGCCCTACACTGATCTGTTTGTGTGAGTTTCTAAGCGCTAAAATCTTCTGTAACCACCGGCAACAACCCAAATTCAGCTTCACCTCAGTGTGACCACACTACCCACAAATAAGTCCTGTCTCTCACTCCCTCTCTCTCTTTTACGCACACACACACACACACACACACAGTCATATTCTGCTCAGAAACCACAGGCTATACAAAAAGCTCCCATCACCTCTCTGCCTCTCAGCTGGTGGTTTATTACATGTGGTTAAGACTAAACCAACCATCAGCTCCTTAGCTCTAACTGGGAAATATCAAATGCTACTTAGTGACTCATACTGGTAAAGCACTGGGAAACACAGCTAAAAGCTTTGACTCAGAGCAAAACCAGTGGAATGAGCCTCGGTTAATAGGTCACCACTGGTAAAAAAAAAGGCCGAAGGTTACAGACACAGGCTTATAAAAAGAATTTATTAACCTGAGACCAACAGGAAGTCAATCTGAAAATCGCTGCCGGGCTATTTTCATATGAGCAGTGACTGAGCTGAAACATCACAAACCCCGGAGGTTCATCGGGTGAGAAAGTGAGAAAATGAAATCCACCAGTGACCCAGATTTAAGTGTAAAAGGTCAATGAATGGTACTTGGTGTGGAAAAAAAACTGATCCAAGTACAGAAAATGTATGTGAGGAAGTTCCAAAATAAATAAATTAAAAAAAAAAATTCCAACTAAAACAACTTGGAACTAATATAAATAGTTTGGCTTGACCTTTTTTTTTTTTTTTTTTTAAAGCAATTGATATACATGAGCAATTCACACAGGATTAACAACACTGTCAATTCAACATTAACCATAAACCACTGGACACATCAGATAATGTTGGATTTGTATCCCCACATACACAGTTTCTAGATGAGACCCATGGTGTTGAACAGCCGCATGGACCGACAAAGTGCAGTGAAGGGGAGATATTAAAACAAACAAAAAAAACCTAAACCCCTCAACCAACTAGGTTACATGACCAGAAATCATTGTCGCTTACTGACATGGTTCAACATGGCCGCAGATTATTTTCCAGTTTAGGTTAAAAACATTTTTTACTGCTCCTCTCGCATAAAAACATTAAATAAACACCCATTTCATCATGTCTTTAAATGAAAAAAGTTTGCGCCACTAGCATACTTCTTGTAGCCGTTTTCATATTAGTTGTCCCTCCAGTGTTTCCTTGGTTTAAAGCCTTTTAACGCCTTGCAGCAGAGAGTGTTTGCTCTGCATAATTAGTGGCTTAAAAGCTGCAAATCATGGGCCACAAATCACACTGCCTCATCGTTGGCGGGGGGACTGTACATATTTACTTTAATAATAACAAAACTAAATAAAACTGTCTGTGAATAAACAGTCATAAATCTTACTTTTAACTACAACCAGAGCCTCCAACAGGACTACGGGCCTTCATTAAAAATCCACGGAATCAGAATGTGCTGATTCATTAGGGCATCAGCACTCATGATGCACATGGCTTTGTTTCTGAGTCAAAATAAATGCAATAACACTTTAAGAAACTTAAGTTTTTAATATATATTCACCATATACCACCATCTAATGTAGATGACTCCAATTCTCAGCATCAGCTGATTCTATGTTTATTCAAATTAAAATTTATCTGCTCTGTAAATAGTTGGTGAAATAGCTCGGACGCCAGAGGAATACATCAGCCGAGGCTCGGAAAATCATAAGGATCATCTTAATGTTTGTGATGCGCATCTGGGATGAATGTCAACATGTAGCTGGTTGTTAGGTCTGTTTCTTTTTCATGGCAGAGGTTACTCGTAACGTCAGGGGGCCACAGGTCAGATGGTGCCCCGGATCGACGGGGCTGGTCCGATCCGGGGCACCGAGCACAGAGCCCAGAGCCCCGTCAGACCGTTTTATTGAGTAGGACGTCAGCCCCGCCGCCAGCAGGAGAAACGGCTCACGCACCATCACATCACAATGCAAGCAAGCAAGCAAGCAAACACAAACACACACGCTTACGCACGCACTAAAAGAAACGGGAGCGTGGAGAATGGGACGCACGCCAGCCACAGATCAATTTTCAACTTGAACTCTCGCTTTGGCTGATTTCTGCTCTCTTCAACTGCAGCAGGGAGCTGGAGGCGAACATATAATAAAGAGGAGCGGAGGGAATGATTGACAGGCAAGGGCAGGAGAACACAGTAAATTAAAGTTATTTCTCGTCTCCTGTCAGTTGCGTTTTTGTCACCTCTTATTTCCACCCATGAACTCTCTCTTTTTTCCCAACCCTCAGGGTCCAATGTATGGCTACGTTTCCTTAAGTGCATACTCAAAGATATAGTCAAAAATCTATGAATTATTTTCTATAAAAATCTATTTCCACTCCAGTGAAAATCCCTCGACATTACACTCATACTCTCCACTACAAACTTCAAAGCAGGCTGGAAATGGCCAGTAATCAGCTTTGAAGGGGGCCCGGTCAAGGCGGCTGCCGGATGATTCTCCGGGATGACTGACGTGGTTTTAGAGTGGTTTTAGAAACCGGACCGCCGGGGCTTTCCTTGCCTTTTCCGAAGCTGTGCACCTGCCGGTAAATGACAAAAACCAGCTTCGTTGCAACGGAACGGGAAACATCCGCAAGTGCAAAACATTGTCGCAGATAAAAGAGGTTAGATATTCAGGCTGATGGTGAAGTCTAGATTAAAAAAAACAGATAATTTAGTGCAAAAATAAAGCAGCAACTTTTTGAATTTTCACACTGCAGGGAAATTAAAAACAAAGAAAAAAAGTATGTTACGCAAGCTCGGTCACAAATCTCTACATTGTTTAACAGATGTAAAACTTACTGGAGCATTTTTGTGAAGTTATCTCAATCATTTTCCTTTTTTTGTTTAGGTCTGTTTTAGAAATATGGTCTTTGGTATTTTTCCCGGTGAAGCTTCTCTTAAAGTAAACTAAAACTTGTTTATTTCAAGAAAAAACAAAAAAAAACAAAAACAAAACAACAACAAACAAAAAACTTTATGGAATTCAAAATTTGTCATTAGTCTCCACAATGGTTAACGGAGGTGAAATTTATTTGGCTGTTTCTTCAAACATTTCTCCGTCAGTTGATTCGTTTTACAAACATTTTCCTTGGTATTTGAAGCCACTCAAGCGTCTCTAAAGTAAAATAACACTTCCTATTCCTCTATACTGTTTAATTACCAGTTGTTTAATTCAGGCCAATTATTTTGATTTTGGTTAAGAAATAATTCCATAACCAGTAATTTGGGGAAAATTAAAAATCTAAAATGATAAATTGTGTAAACTGACACGAAACGGCATCAAAAAATCTCTTTAAAAGTTTGAAATACACAATTTCTTCTACAAGCAAAACTTTTTTTAAAGACTTGTTTTATTACTCAAATAGCTGATGGGGGTTCTTTTGAAGAGGAGAGAGCAGAAACTCCACCCTCCCTCTACACATTATCCTAAGTGCTGGGTAAGATAACAACCAATGGGACTTCCAGATGCATCAACATCAAAAAGCCATTTAATCATTGCTCTGCCTCTCTCCCTTTCCCTCTCCTTCCTCCAGCCTTCGTGCCAAATACCATCTCATGTCTCCGGGGAGCAGGAAACATTTAATAAAACTTCTCTAATCGAGTTTGGCGGCAGAGAGCAGTGTCGGTCTCGTGCATGCGGTCGCCGCCGCCTGGGCCCATCATCTTAAAAAGACTCCTGCTTCTTCTCCAGACCCGGTTCGTCAACAAGGTTTCAGTCTCGGAGGCCAAACCGGTGTCTCTGAAGACATTTATGAAAGCGGACATGAGGGAAGGGGGGAAAAAAACCCAAAACAAAACGTTTTGGCGTCGGGGCCAGGAGGGTGAGGAAACAGACAGCTCAGGGATTACTGAGGGCTCAGCAGAGGCTCTGACAGTGACATCTGACTGATATTTTTATTCACCGGAAGGTATAACGTATGTGGTATTTAAGCAGCAATTCGCTGACACCAGATTAAAATATATGCAGCTGGAACTGGTGCAGACTACAGCCTGGGGCGCGTGTTTTTAGCCCCCCTCCCATTTTTTTAATACCAAGATGTCAGCAATTTTTGAGTGAACCAAGAGCAATTTTGGGAGAAGAAAACTAGCAAGCAAGTGCATCACTTACACTGTTTTACATGCCCTTTTTTACCTATTATAAGCATTTTATTCAACCATTAAGACAAAGGAACAGGAGATTAATCAATTTCCAACTGACTACATGTTTTAAAAAAGTAAATTTTTTCCAGAAGCTAGCTTGTGCAGTAATCTGGTCACTTAGCACCACTGCCGCCGCCGCCGCTCAGTAAAAAATGTGGTTTGCATATAAAATGAGGCAACTTCGCATTAGTCAACAGCATCACTGCACACTCAGAGTTAATTGCTCAATCCTGCAGTTCTCATTCATCAAACACTTTTAATGACAATTTTTCAAATCAGAGGTTTAAATGGCAGATTCAGTCTTTACATTTTAACATTCTAATGCCAAAATTACAGATAATCAGAGTTTCTACCTCAAGTGTTAAAAGCTATTAAAAACAACAGTTTTAAATAAAACTGCAGGAGCAAGCAGGATGTCTCTGTGTCTTGGGGGGTGGGGGGTGAGGTAATGATCGTGACCACCAAGCTGCCCCCCCCACCCCACCACCACGAGACTCCGCCAGGGAGGACGACTGACTAACACACAGCTGCATTTCCTCACACTTGAGTGGTCATTTTTCTCAAAAGCCATCATTACCACCTGAATATCTGTGAGAGTTTGCCTTTTAATCCGGGAAAGGTTGGAGAGTGCAGGGGAATTGGAAACTTTAAGAAGTACCTCATGTCACCCTCTCTCCACAGACTATTAATTCTCACTTCTCTCTTTAAAAAAAAAACAAAAAAAAAAACAAACCCCAACCCTTTTACCTTCTTATTTAGCATTTCTGTTCTTTTCCACGTCGCTTCCCTCCCTCTGGAGTATTATCAGGTCTCTCCAGCTCTGACCCTTTACCTTCTTGTCACCAGATGCTAGCAGCCACCGAGCTCCTTGTGCATTGTTACGGATCACTCCGAGTTCGCGCAGAGCTTTGTGCTGGACCCTCTACGACCCAGTAAATCACCAGCCGTCTAAAAGCCTGAACCCCTGACTGTTGCCTTTTCAGAGAAATATAAGGTCAGGACCCATTGATGTGCTGTAAAGGCCACGTCCAAAGACACAAACGCACGCACAAACACACACACACAAACAAAAAAGATGTCCAAGGCGGAGGCAGGCTTAGTTGGAGAAAGACAAACAAACCCTCCTTCTGATGCAATAATCCTGACTTGCACTGACACACATTCAGGTGCATTTACATTCACTGTTTCCCTATAAAAATGAAAGCAAATAAATGACATACGCGTGTATGTTTACATTTTAGGGTGGGTTTATATTTCTTATGTGATGTACTTGTAAAAGAACAAAGCCATCAAACAAAAGAAAGAAAGTTTTAGTCAAATTAAAATTCACCAGGGACACAGCATTATTGTGGAAATTCAATATTTGCTGCTTGACTTTCTGCTTCAGTGGTGTAAAAGTCGAAAGAGTGAACTTCACACATTATGTCAAGATAACCCATGGTCCCAATAACCAGAGTTTCCAGTTGTTTAACAGTGAAACCAGTTTGTTTTGGTCACACAACACTTTCAACAGCATCGCCCAGTCATTCCAAGCTTTTTGTTCTTGATTGCTTCCTGATCCTACGGGGCCTTTTTGACATCAGGAATATATCAGGAAAAGATCGGGCTTAACAAACTCCATTCAGAGGCATCAAAACCTTAAAAATCCAGATTTTCCAACAGTTGTATTGACAAAACACAATCTTTACACCAGATATTTATACCTTCATAACAAAAGAAGAAATGAATTTTGACTTCTCCCTACCGGTGGATCGGCCACTGTCATGGGACAACAAAGTTAACTGTCTGAGGAAGTGCTTTACATGCCTTCTTTACACATTCCTCCATGTCTAAGCATGAATCCATGAATATACTGAGGGGGAATGCAACCACACATGAACAAAAACATCCTCAAGGCTTAGCGTCAGCTGAGGCAGTATCCCATAGTAAATAAAGGGAAGCCGCGAGTTTCCCTTCAAAAACAATATGTTACCTTTGGGCTAGAGCTGTAATCTACACTCTGGAGACACGACTAGAAAAATACTCGATGATTCTTGAACCAAAGCGAGGCACAAACTACATTACCCCTCTGAGTTTCCTCCACAAGGTCATACTAATAATCTTAGTGTCACCTTGGCCCCAAATTCAAGGTTAATGTTTTTTCTAGGTCTTTATTTATTTATTTATTTATTTATTTATTTATTTTATAATTAAAGTCAATATGGACTCAAAATCATCACTTTCTGGGATGAGACAAAGAGAGAAAAGAACATATTATGGATGTCTAAACTCAATTTGGAAGTACAGTCAAAACACCCACGGTTTTCCTTTGGATTTGAAGTTCAAACGTAGGGTTGAGATATATTGATGAATGCAGGTGTTGAGTTTTAATTTGTAAGAGCGTTTTCAAGGCAACAGGTTCCGTTTCAGAAAATCTTGAAGGCTTTGGTTCGTTTTTCCTTGAATCAATAAACCTTTAAGAGCGTTTCTGGGCCCTTGAGATGCCTCCCAGTTGGATTATTATTAGAACGCGGTGACTGGAACGCACTAAAAATGACAACAAGCAGATCTCCCCCAACAGGAAACGGAGAGGCAGTGAGCAAAGAAGAAACATCACCCTTGTGTGACGGTGGTGGTTTCTCCATCGGTCCTCTTGATGATGCACAGTGAGCACAGAACTCTTTGACACCCATGTAAACTTAATTAAACGATTTCTGGCAAACGCCACAAAACACCAGAAAATTCTGAGATCCCCATTCAAAAGAAGCAGATTTGAAGAGGTGGAGGAACAAATCACATGATGCAGTCTTACCACTTACACATATGAATGAAGGTCAGAAGCACAGAATCACAGTTTCACATCGTCACAATTTCCGTCAGGACTGCAGCCACGCTCTGTCTCTCACATACACTCATCTCGCAAATATACATGAAGTCACAGTTTCTATTTTTCTCTCCTCAGTCTATCACACTGAAACCACAGGCACGGCAAACCACTATCGTCGCCTCTCTGCCTCTCTGCTTCCATGCCCCTCGGCTGGCGGCTTATTGCATGTGGTTAAACTTGAGCAGTAGCAGCAGTGGCAGTGGTGGTGATAGTGGCGGCGGCAGCGGCAGCGGCCGAGGCCTCCCAGAGATCACCGATCCTCGCTGCAACCAGAAACTGAAACGGGGACGATTCTGGGGCTTCGACTATGATTCATTATTATTGTGACTGTTTTTTTTTAGAGATGAAACAAACAGTTGATTCATCTACTATTCTATCAACAAAACAGTGATCAGGAAAAATTTTAGTAGCTGTTACTGTTGAAGAAAAACTGTCATTTATTCAGTGATAAAAACCTCTAAAATGTGTATATTTGCCATCTTCTTTGATGGTTAATTGAAAGTCTTTGGGCTCTGGAGAGTCAGAACAAAACGACATGTCCCCTTGGTACCTAGGAAACAGTGAAATGCATTTGTCACTATTTCATGACACGTTACAGACCAAATAATTATATGAAACATCACCGGCTGATTCGTTAACAATAAAGGAAGAACCAAGGTTTGATACCTGGCCCTGCTCCCTTGAACTTTCTGAGTTTGAGTTTCTGTCAGTGAAACTCTCAAAGAGAAAAACAAAATAAATAGTGGGTGAGGGAGTATTTTTCTCTCACAGAGAGGAAGAAACATTACTGAACAGTCCACTGTAAGAGGGGGAGGGGGCTGCTTTAACATTCTGACTCTCACCCCCTTAAATGTGACGAGAGTCTGTGTCTAGTGGAAAAACAACAACACCACAATACGATAGCGATGTTTTAATGATTCCTGTTGGGAGGCATCCTTCGTCCTGCCCTGCTCAGAGGTCAGAGGTCAGTCAGAGCAACAGCTCTCGATCTGGATGAGACTCGGTATTTTTAATTTGGCAGAGGACATTAGCAGGGTGGATCACAGTTGTGTATGTGTGTATGGGGTGGGGGGGGGGGGCTCTTTGGGCCCATTTTTCCTACGTTATCACGCCTACACCCTTAATCACTTACACCTCTCTACATACACAGGATGCCCCCCCTTCCTCTGAGCCATAAAATAAAAGATGTTGTACACACAGATTAAACCCTTACCAAAGCATACAGGCTGTATATGAAGATTACGTAAGCCTCTAACCAGGTCCCGAAAAAAGGAAGCAACCTGAAAGGTCTCATCAAGTTGTAAAAACTCTTAAATTGTCTGGATGTGAAAAGTCTTTTACAACAGCAGGCTTTTTTTTAAGAAAAAATAAATAAATACATAAATAAAATAAATAAAGCACAAAGATGTTCTCGCTGCGTCTGGTGAGCAATGATATTTCAGGAGAAGAAGGGAGGGGAAAAGCTTTTAAATCCACCCAACAGACCGTCTGGACTTAGAGGGTCTCAAAGCACTGGCCATGAAATCTCAGATACACTGCTGTCAGCTGGCAGGCGTCCGCACGCACTCGCACACACATCCAGCCACACACAAACACAGCGCTGGGATTAATCCTAAATTTGGTTGGCAGCCACCAACGGGCTCACGTACATTCAGCTGAATATCAAAACATATTTGGGAGGGATTTTCGGGACGGGAATTAACAGCCCCGAAACGAAAAGAGCTGAGACACCAGCACTACCTTCAAAAACCGAACCCAGCGCTGTTCGCAAACACGGGGAAGGAAGACAGGAAATACCTCCTTTTAATAATGTACATGCTACACATTTGCTCCACATATGGCTTCAAATGGAGTGAGGATGAGAGAAAACTGTTTTCAGGATTTTTTTTATGTCCACAGCTTAGAGGTTTACGCCAAAAAAAACGACAACTGTCCTCAAAACAACATCTAAAAAAACTTCAGAGAATGTGCAAGTCAGGTTCTAGTAACCTGACTTGCACGGTTACTAGAAGCGATCCAGGATTGAGCACATCATTAAAAAAAAAAAAAAAAAAAAGCCGAGCCCGAGTGAAAACCACCCCCTCCCCACCTAAAAACACACAAACACACGCCAGCAAAAACTCAACAGGAAACTTTATGTCATCAGATATTTAAAAGAATCTGACTGGGGGGCGGAGGTGGGGGGTTACTTTGAGGTCATTCGGCAAAAGACACTTTCGCCTCTCGGAGCTCATTTAAAGGACTAAGCAGGGAAAAGAGCACTGGACCATGTGTAAATACATTATGCAACAAACTCATAAAATATTGAACGTGTTGAATGTTTAAAATATTTATTTTGGCGGTCAGGAGGGAGAAAGTAAAACTGTGGCCCGCTAGCTTGTTTTGTTTTTGTTTTTTTTATAAGTGTTAAGGGAAAGAGCATGAGTGACCGTTTGGGTCGGAGGCCTGGATCTCACCGTTGTCACCTGGAAGAAAAATAAACTCCTGTGAAATCCTCAGAGACACTTTGGCTCAAGTGTCGACCGCACAGTGTATAAATATCTATCCGACTGATCCAAGACTTCACTCAGGAATCTCTCAAACTTTGGGAGAGGCCTCCTCCTTTACGTCAGCTGGGCAGGAGGCCAAATGGAGAGTTAGACATGTCCGGACGGGCCTGCCATCTTTTTTTTTCTAAAACCTTTATTTATCCAGAACGTCCCTGCTCATCCGCTGGTGAGGGAGGTGATGGGGGGGGGGGCTTGCTCAAGGGCATTTCAGCAGCAGTATGTGGCGTGAAGGAAAGAATCTCTCCATTACATTTTTAACCCACTGTTAACATCAGAAAATCCAAGTGCTCTTGAGTTTTCCCCAAAGTTTTTAATGTTTTGTCTCGAGTTTTTTTCAAAACTCTCTTGGAAGCCCTGTTTCCCTAGGTGGCCTGGGGATTTGAAGGAGCAACCTTTGACCTCCAGGCTGGCTGATTGGAGGGAGTCAGTGAAATGCAAAAGCTCAGACTGTTACATCTCTGTGGCTGCACCAAACGGTTATTTCCGATGATTGTAAATTCATCGTTTTTGTCCAAAAATACAGCAAACTGAAAATACGATAACCCAGAGGCCAAAGTCACATATCCAAAATTGCTTTTGTCTAACTAACAGTCAAAACCCAAAGAAATCAAATTCACAATGACAATAAAGCAACTTAAAGCATCACATCCTAAAATTTGAGAAGGTGGAACCAGAGAATATTTGGCATTTCTGCTGTTTTTTTCTGCTGATGGTTCTTCATTTTCTATATATGTTTCAGCTGCACTTTCAGCCACACTAAAGGTCATAACCCGCAGACATCTCAGCAGTAACCACCCCCCACCCCAAATATTCTCACATCTACAATTTTTGTTACTGGTATCATCTAAATTTTCTCTTCTCCTTTCCTGTGAACAGCTGATTAATGGACGGCACGTAATCGCGTAAATCTCTCTACTTTCGTTCCTTAATTAGTTTTTTGGGACTGTGCCGTCTTTTATTTTGTAGTCACTCCAGCAGCCCTTTGTCAACACATCAAATGCGAGGCCAATAGAGCTCATCGGATTGAAATTGACTAGTAATGACTGGCAGACCAGACAATACATGTTTGGCAGGTGATATCCGAGCCAAGAAGCGGTCCTTCTCAAATTCAGATTAATTTGCCACCCTCTTAAATCAAGCCCCCCCATCTTTGCTTCTCTTCACTTGCTCTTTGGAAAGACATGAGAGGCAGATTTGCAGCAAATAACCACAAAGCATTTCGCATGCAAAAACAAACCAGACGCATCTTGAAAAAGTTACAAAATACCAGAAAGAAAGAAGAAAAATGGAAAAAAATACAAAACAATGGAAGAACATGTGAGATAAGATCTTGAAAAAAAAAAAAGAGAAATGCATGAGGACGCATGACTCACCTGTACGCTCGATGTAGTCGACACATTTCTCGATGAAGAGCGGAATGGGTCGCTCCAGGGTCACCAGGTTCTGCAGGGGGACGCCAAAGTAGTTGCTCTCCCAGGTTCTCCGGGTGGGGGGGTACAGAGGCTTGGGGGGCTTGGAGGATTTTGGCTGCAAGGTGGGGGATTAGAGAACAAAAAAGAGGGATGGGATGAAATGGTAAAGAAAGACAGAAGGGAGAAGGAAGAGACAAAAGTAGGTTAAAGGAAGAGCAACGGGAATGTAAAGGAGGAAGAGATTAAAAAAAACAGCAAGAGAAATTAGATAACAGACAAGGAGGGGTAGACAAAGGAAAGGGATGGGAGAAAAGGGGGAAGAAGGGAGGGAAAATAAGGAAATAGAGATGGATGACAGAACAAGAGCAGGAAAGGGAAAATAAAGAAAACAGGGAAGAGCAAGTTTAGAAAAAAAAAAAAGATGGAGCATCAGGAAAAGAGGAAAGAAGCCAGATGTGATGATGACAGAGAGACAAGAGTGGGTATTATAATAAGGGATGAGAAGTCAAAGAAAAGTCAAAGAAAAATAAGTTTCAAAGAGAAAAGGGAGAGAATGTGGAGGAAAAAAGACAAGGGGGAGGAATGACAGACGAGGGAATCAAGAAAAAGAATCAACGGAGATCACAGATGGAGGAAGGGAAGGGAGAATGAAGAGAGGGCAGAATATATCAGAGGAAAAGAAGAAGATGATGAAGAGGAGTAAGGGGGCAATCGGGGAATAGATCAGAAAGAGAGTTAGTGGGTGAAAGGGAAAAGAGAGGGAGGAGTCAAAGGGAAGTTCGTGTGGGGGAAGGCGAGGAGAGGGGAGGCAACAACAGACAAAACCGTTATTCAGGAACGAAGCTGGGACGAGTAACGAGGCGGCGGGGCAGCTTTGATTTCCCACACTCCTCTGCTCTTCAAAGTGTTGTCATGCCTACAGTGGCTCAGGCTTCTCTAATTGGCCAGGACAGCGACTAAACACCTTCCATTTTGTACCTTCTGGTTCTCCTTTTCACTCTCCTCTCCGATTATCAAAGACAGTTTGAATGTTCCAACAATGCCCTGCATTCATGATGCCCATGTAGCACCGGCGGCTGTTTCTCCACCGATTTGCACACTATTATCTGATCCGTGCCAGCACGCACACACGCTCGCTCGTTCATAAGTGTGCGTTCATGTGTGCATGCGTTCTTCAAAGTCGAAATGTGCATTTGTGCGAAGGCTGCAGGAAACTAACAAATCATCGAGCCATGGTTATTTTTTATTTTATTTTTTTGCTGAAAGCTGCAATCGCAAAAATGACCCTAGCTTTTTGTGTATTATATTTCTGAATCGACCATAAACATTTTTGATCAAAAGCAGATGTTGCTTTAGATGTTCTGTTAGAATTTGGCGCAAGTTTGCATTAACAACGCTCATTCTGACTTTACAAAAAAGACCAAGAGGGGAAAATACTGAGGATCCATTTTGAGCACCTCGCACTGACTCTGAGACTGGAGGTAGTTTATTTTGCGGTTTTAGATTCCGTCTGTTATGAATCTCTAATTATGGCTGTACCTGCGAATAATAATGTGAGGAATTAGTGTGCTTACACGTGGGTGTGCACATGCACTTTTTACTTCACCTAGATTTCATACACGGCCAATCGATCTACACTAACGTTTTTTCTCCGTTCACACACGTAGGTGTGTGTTTGCAAGAGAGTGTTTAAATGCCAAATGTGTGCGTGCACGTTGTGTATACTGGCTGGAACGAATGCACCTGCTTATGCGACTCAGCAGCCCCAGACAAGCCTTTAGTCGGGGGATAAGCGGGGTAAGAAGGCATCTTATCGTAGATGTAGCCTCTGATCTGAGATTACACAGAAAGAGGCCTACTGTCTATAACAGTACATCTTTTATCAGGCCTACTTTTTTCTTTTCTTTTTATTTTATTGTTTGTCCAGGGCCTGCAAGGTGTGGAGGCTTATAAACCGTTTCAGCAGCAGGGCCGATCGATCGATTACCAGATTAGTTTGCCGCCATGAGTAACCGTGAGTACTGAGACTATTAAAAACTGAAATCAGCTCATATCCCATACCCTCACACATCTGCTAGCTCACTGCTGCATGCTTTCATTCTCACTCTCTTGATCAGATTCAATGAACTGAGGATCTCTTTCAGTCACTCAAAAAAAAAGAAAATTTAAGAAAGCTTTAACTCAGTGTCTTGGAGGTTGTTCTATCTTTGCTGTCTTGCTTTTTTCATCAGTTGCTCTATAAAGCACTTGAAACTACAAAATTTTAAGATTCAGGACAGGTGAGACTCACCTTCTTTGGTTCCTTGGGTGTTTTGGGCGTCTTCTTCTTCTTCATCTTCTTGTCCTCCTGTTCGGGGTCGGAGGTGATGGCAGGGTTGTCTATACCACCCTTCCAGGGGTCGGCGGGGGAGAGCAGCGGATCCTCCTCGCTGCCCCGGTGGGCTCTTCCCTTTTTCTTTTTCTGCGTGGCGGGGCCAGACTCCTCCCCATCGCTGTCAGAGTGAAATCGTCTTTGGTAGGCCTTGGTCTTGCTGAACAGGATTTTGGAGCGATGTTTGTATTTCGACGGCCGCCGTCCAGTCTGGGACTTCCGGTCAAACCCGTTCTCCTCCTCTCCTCCCCCATGGAGACCATGTAACCCGCCGAAGGAGTTTCTTATTTTGACCAGACGGCTGTGCGTGTCGTCAGGCACGGCGTATATGTCGTCGTTGTGGAAGCCCCTGGACCTTAGCAGGGTATCCACAGGGTCTGCATAGTTGTCCGACGCCTCTACGTCCTCGGCGTGGGCCATCGGGCCGCGCGGCATCCTGCGGTTGCTCCGCATGCCGGCCTCAATGGTTTTGAGCAGGTTGGGATCCAGCTTTTTGACATTCGGCTTGGTGAGCACTGGTTTGGGCCGGACAGGTGGAGGCACTTTGTGGTTACGTTCGTGGTCTCCCACAGGTGTGCTATGGACTGGGTACTCATTCCCCTCTAGGTCTATCCGGTACTTGGCCCGCTCGCTGGGCGTGGGGAGAAGCTGAACGTCATCTCCTATTGGACTGTAAGGTGGGGGAGCTTCGTTATCGTCGTCGGATTCTGGGTAATAGGTGTTGTAGGCTGGGGAATGGCTATGCGGCGACGTGGGGAAGACATCCTCACTGGCGCCGGTGGTGCACTCACGTGACGAGCTGTCAAACAGGAAAGAACTCTCGATGCTTGGCTTCTTCTCCAGCACCTCATTAAAGAACGGCGTAAAGACCTCTGTCTGCCGATGGTACTGCGACAGTGAGTAGAGCGCCGTGAACTTGGCGGCAATTTCCGTGGCGATGTGCTCCCCCTCCGTCATTAACTCCTTGATGGCGTCGTTCTCAAAGAAGTCCGCCTGGCTGTCGGTGATCGCCACCATCTGGACAGGGATCACGTCCTGGACCTCGGCCAAGAACGCCCGCAGGGTAGCCATGGAGGCCTTGCGTTTGGCAGAGTAGACCAGAATGTAGCCATGCACCAGTTCGTCTTTGCGGACGCCGATGGCCGAGTGATAGGAGAGCACGGTGACCTGGATCCTCCTTCGGCTGTCGCCGATGATCTTGTCCAGTATCAGCGTGTTGCTCTGGCCAGGCTGCCCCGCACTACAGCTGTGCGAATCCAGGAAAGGCGAGAGGATGAGGTCAACGCTGAAAGGGTCCCAGCACATGGCACACATGACTATCCTTAGGTCCGTCTCGGACATGTCTTTGATGGAGGGTAGCGGGGCCAAGACGTCAAAGTTATGCTTCAGCCCCTCCAGCACTGCCCGGAGACCCTGCTTGATTTGGAACTCTGTGAATTTACGTGGGAAGGCCCCAGAGGGGATGTCGACAAAGGTGCACTGCAACTTATTTGCCAACTGTTGGCCCTGGTGCCTCAGGATTGGTATGTTTTTGCAAACACTGTCCCTCTGATTTGCAAGGATGAGGATGAACGGCAGAGGCTGAGCAAATCTGTCCCTCCTGCTCTGTGCTATCTCCGCTCTGATCCTGCCTATGCAATCTCCGATACAGTTCAGAGACTCTATGGAGTTGAACACGCAGAAGCAGCCGTGCGGCTTGAAAGTATTGACCCACGCGTGGCTGAAGAGCAGCGTAGAGTTGACGTCCACGGGAAGGAGCTCCAGTTCGTAAATTTTACCATCCAGGGTGTACTCATCGTCTGTGGACTGTGCTCGGATCTCATTGGCTAGTTCCTGCGAGAGGCCCTCCCTTCCCAGGAGGCAGAGGTTGATCTTATCGATGTTGGCACTGTTATAGTAGAGATTAGAGCGTCCGTGGTCGAGCTGTACCAGCCTGTTTGCCAAAACCTGCTCCACTTTCAGGTCGACACAGTTCTGCCCGCTCAGGCACGTCTCCTTAGTGGGATGGTAAACGAACCCAATGTGTTTGAGGAGGAGCGACTCTCTGTCCGGGGCGAGTTTCTGCAGCGCCCTGTATCTGGGCTCCTCGTTTAGGACGCTGTGAATTTCACTCATCTTGTCGCCGCTGGGGGTGGCGTTCAGATCCAAGTCATAGAATAGCTCGGCATGCTCAAAAAGCATTTCCTGAAAATCCTCTTTGGCCCTTTCAACTATTTCCTGCTGGTGTCTACAGTAAACATCCCTCCTATCTGATTCTGTGATGTACTTGTAGGCCTCGTCCTCCATGACAAAGCACATGACTTCCTCCCAAGGCTGCCCAGGGCTGATAAAATGGACCCTCTCCAGCGTTTTCTTGAACCTCTCCTTCATCTCCACCCTCCTCTTCTCTGACAGCAGGTAGTGGACGTGGTTGCGGTAGATCCTCTCACCGTCAGGTGTATCGAGGAGGTCGAAGGGTATCCTGCGGTCGCTGTTGTCGATGTGGTCCGTCTCGTCCCACGGCGTGTGCTCTAGAACCACGAACCAGTACTGGAAATCGTGCCGGTTGCGGATCACGCTCTGCGCCTCAGGCCACGTGAGGTGCTCAACCTCCTCCAGGTTACTGAGGAGGTTGTTAAGGGTTTTCGGTAGTGTTGTCAGGTACTCTTCCCTCCTCCTCTTAATGTGCTCCTGTTTCAGTTGTGCAATGTGCTTTGTGAACATGTTGCGTGCTTTCCTGGAGCCCTCCAGGTTGATGAAGTCATCGTGGTCAGGCTGGCCCTTCATGCCGCTGCTCACCGTTTTCCACGTAGTGTGGTAGTCCCTCACCGTGTGCACCATCAGTTTGTTAAATCTATCCGTCACCGAGGTAACAAGCTGTAGCTGGATTTTGTAGGCCTCCACATATGGCACAGTTTTCGGTTTCCCCCTTGTTTTATCCAGCTGCTGGAGGAGGGTGTTGAAGCAGAGCTCCACATTGACGTTGGAGCGTGCCGATGTCTCAATTAGCAGCAAGTTCTTCTTGCTGGCGACAAAAGCCTGCAGGTCCCTCTGGTGCTGGTCCACGCACTCGTCGCATTTTGTGGCAGCGACGACGATGGGCTTCTTTGACTTCACGATCTGAGAGTAGAGGCTGTTGACAAACTTCATTTGGTCATCGAACTTTCTATTGCAACCCTTGCTGATGTCGATACAGAGCACGAAGCCATCGATGTTCAACTTCCCATCCGGCATCTGCTTCTGGTCAAAGTCCTGCTCCAAGCCCAGCTGGTCCGTGCAGATATACATTAGCTTCTCCGCCGACTGGAGCTTGGTCGCTGCCGCCCGCTTGGTGTACGGCTGCAGGTTCGTGCTCCGGTGCGGAAGAAACGTCTGGTCGTCAATGAACTCCGTTTGCTCGATGACCTGGATCTTACAGTCCAACCCGTCGTCCCCTCGATGGGACACCTCCCCCCAGTACAGAAAGTGATCATTGTTAACCACGCGCCCGCCGAAGTCTATCGTGCTGAGCACCGAGGTGTGCTCCTGGTAGTAGCTGTCCGCGTCGGGACGCACATACCGGTTGCACAGGCAGGACTTGCCCACACCGCAGTTTCCCTTCTCCTTCTCTGTCCCAGAGAGGCCAACCACGCTGACGGCGAATGTCGGGGGGCGTGCATCCTTATTCTTTGCCATTATATCCCCCCACTCATTGCTGACTGGGCCACTTCCAGGAGAAAAAAAAAAAAAAGGAAAGAAAAAGGGTCACGATATCATTCCAGTTCCGCTCGTCAGTGGTACAGAGGCACTTTCATTCTGATTTTCCCTTGGCAGCGGTGACCCCCCCTCCGACTGTGCGCGTCTCTCTCTCTCTGTTTTCTATCCTGGGTCTTCTTTAAGCTGGGATAGAGCAGCTGGCTTCTCCTTTTATCACCTGCCTGCAAGACATGGAATTCACAATTAGGAAAAGATAAAGGCGAAACAAACAAAAACATATTTGTGCGGAACTGTCCTCAGAGCACCTTAGTCTCCTTATCAAAATAATATAATTAGCTTTTCTTTTTTTTCCCCTCTGCATATCCCTCTGGGACACACATGTGGATACTTGCATGCGCACTTTAGTGATTTAAAACAACAAATCAGGCATTTTAATCTCGCATTACATAGAGTTATCGAAAAATTAGACAAAAGAATACATTATCACACTTATGCAGGACAAAATAATCCCTCCTAAATGGTAAAAGCTCGTGTTTTTCTTTTGTTTGGCTTCATGTGTTCCAGTAATAAAACATGCTAGTCCTGAAAAACAATAGGTTTATATTATGAAACTGTGATGAGAAAAAGTCTCCTGCGTTTTTGAGAGAACCGAGTGAAAATTTAGCATTTTGAAAATACTGGAATATCAAAATGAGTCTTTTTGAGGAGACAAAAAGTAGGACTTATATAAGAGAAAAGGGAGAGTAATTCAATCGTGGACCATGCTCAGCAATGTCACTTCTCCCCTCACGGAGAAAAAGAAGTGCTTTCAACCAATTTGTGCAGAGGCAGGATAAAAATGGCATGCGACTCCGGCCCTTTGACAGCCACTGACCTAGAAATGATTTGCTTTGCTGTGAGAATGAAACAGAGAAAATAAAAATCAGTTCACAGATTTGTTATCATCATCAGCGCAACCTAGGGCCGCATGATTAGGTCTAAATGTATAATCCTGATTATTCCGCCCCTTGCTCTTGTCATGTATTTTTGCCTGACGTTCTGGTCACCATCGTAAATCCTGATGAGCTGCTTTGATTATGTGTTGGGCGAAATTTATTTGCACCTTATCTTGTCAACATAAGCAACCAGTTGGAATTAAATGTTTCACTGCTGCCAATGCCAATGTTCAGCAATTACAGATTGTAGAAATTAAAGGCAAATGCCTAGATCCTAGTGACAGAGCAACCTCTCTGTCAGTTTTATCTGGGACTGTCACAGTCAAATAAGCCAAAACCTTACCATGACCTAACTAGGGGCTGATAACTGATAATGGCAGAGAGAATCGCATTCATTGTTGTGTTTTACAGCTCGATGGCAATCAGCCAGTGAATTTGCCTGCGTGAGCTGGAACTGCTCTCGCCAGTGGCTCACTGAGCCTGAGAAACTGCACCACAGTAGGAGCCCGGTTCACTGAGAGAGAGCCATGAGGGTTTCCCCTGATTGTTTATAGAGGTCAAGGTGATGCTGTCACCTGTTCAGCAAGGGGGGGCGGGTTGCAAGAGATCTAGAGCAATCCCAAGAAACAAACATAACATTTATGGGAACTGATTCAGTCCATAACAAGGAGGATACATGGATGTTACCCACTGAATTCAATTATCCAATTTATCTAATTTATAAAAGTTGTTACAAAAAACATCTTCTTCACAGGACCACAAACATGCAGGAGAGTTGTGTTTCATTACATACAGAAAGTATGTCGCCTGATCCACAGATTAGGAAACTTTATATCTGGAGCCCCCTGCCTCCTCGACGTCAGGGGGATATCATGGGGCAAAACCGGCCAGCGGGTCCTTGAGGTTTTATGAACAAAAACACCATTTGCCCCTGCAGTACCTACAGGGGTTTTCACATGCGCCCCACGTGACCAGGAAGAAGCGCATCTGAGCTTACGGACAGGTGAACACATGAGCACATGCATGCAGAGTTGGCATGAATGCAGAGAAGCAAGGTATTCGTGCCTCCAGGGCGAAAACTAACTGTTTTCTACCACTGATTAACCTAACCATCGTCTTTTTGCTGATTTGAATAAATACGTACTCAAAAATGGCAAAAAAAGGAAAAAATAATAACAAAGGCCGATTACAAAAGCATAAAGTCCAAATGATGTGCTCACACTGAGAACTTAATCCAACCGACAATGCCAAAATAATCCTAGATATTGAATTTATGATATCAAACAGTAAAAAGCCGGAGGGAGCGATCCTTCATATCTGTGACACCGCAATCAGCAAGCGTGTTGAATCTTTAAACTTGGCAACCGACTGAAACAATCAATTACAAACTCTGGAATCTATTAATTTCCTGTTGATCGAGCAACCAACTGATTATTACAGCCCTACATTCCTCCCCTGATCCCCGTCCAAACCGCAGTGTTTGAGTAGATCGGGTCACCCCGATCCAAACATCTGTTCTGCATTTACATCGGCCGACGTCAAAAGTCTACATTCACTCAGTGTCAACCCATGGGGGTAAACACGAGACGCAGTAGGATGAACAAACGTTAACACGTGCGAGGAGAGCGAATGGTGGCCACGCTAGCCTTTTAGCCATGTTCTGCGCACACCTGCACGGAGCCGGCGATGGTGTCATTCCCTGTAGACAACAGGCGTTGCGCATCCAAAACTGAATTTGCGTTTCACGGATGGCTAAAAGTAGCCCTGCGCATAATGATCGTTGTATTCACTGTGGGGCTGCAGGGGGGATTAAGGTATCACTTGGCAAGCTGGTTTTAGAGATGACTAAATGCGGTTAAGCCCTGAAACACAGCGGCACACGCTGTCAAGGATGGCAAGCCCTTTAAAGCCGCAACCCGGCTGGATTTATAGGTAAAAATAAATTTGTGTATTAGTTTTTGTTTACAGCCTTAAATCACAAAGCCAGGATCCAACAGAGAGGAGCTACCCATCAACCTTTAACTGAGGTGCCGCTGAGTCTTTATGCCCACCCAAAGTAAGTTCTTATCTCCAGTACAGACAATAGAGATGAATCAAAACTTCTGGACAAAACTAAAAGTTGCTCCTAAAAGGCAGCAAGCGAGCTCTCTACTTGATCAAAAACGGACTCTCTGCTCTCCGATTAAATCGTGACAGACCAGTCGGGGGGGGGGGGCACGCTGACCCTCGCCTTGTTGGATTTCTGGGTGCTTGGCTTCAGGTTTTTTAAGTCGTTAACTACCACTGCCTTTTTTTTCAGCTGCCATTGTGCAGAGTTTCTTAATCCAGTTTTGAATGCCAGAGGAGCTAGAGTTGCAGTGCAAAAACAAAAACAAAAAAAAAAACAAAAAACAGAAAACAGAAACTAAAATAACTTCACCTCCAGAAAATGTTGGTCTCAAATGTTTCTAAAATTCAACTATTTGCTCTAGAAATCGCCACTCGGTTGCTTCAGGCGTCTAATAAAGAGACAAGACCAACTTACTGTAAGCAACATGAATAACTTTGTCTTCTCCAGGCTTCTCTACATCCTTGTATTGTCCGTGGGAACCATATTTTAATATTAACTATGAAATTACTTAAGAAAATAATCTCTGTTGCCGGCTACCAGGCAAAATAACGCTTTGATTACGCTAATTGTTTTCATTCAAAACTACATGAAAAGGCACCAGACTTGGGCTCGTCGGCGAAATGATTTTCTTCAAAGGGCCTCAGATGTTTTAAAACACAAGCCAAGCTCATTAAAAAAAAAAAAAAGTATTTTTAAAAATTAATTAATTTTCTTTTTTAAAAACAAAAAAAAACTGAGTCACCCTCGTCCAGACTCAGGTCCAGACCTGAAACCAGGCGTTGCTCATCCAACTCCTTCCTTCCCAAGGTGTTTGTGATGCAAGTGCATTAGTTCACTGGCCACCTGACAGGCTCAACCCCACCAGCACTCGCAGGGTTCATCAGCACCGACGCCCTTGTGTTTTTTTGTGGAAGCCGTTGGTAATAATGAGTATTTCCCACCATATTAGCATAATGTCAATAACGATGTGCATTTTCACTCTGGTCTTAATGCAAACACATATGCAACAGGAGCTTTTTTTTTCTGACGTGCATATCAATACCTATCAATTCTGATGTGTCAGGGGCCTCTCTGCTCTCCAAACCATCAGTTAACTTTTTTTTTTTTTTTTAAATGGGTGGTAGATGTTTTACCTGCAGGCGATGGAGACTAGCATAAGTCAACATTTACCCCCTGGATGCCTTATTTTCCAAACTTCTACCACTTCTATAAAACAAAATGTGCTTTCGAACAATATGTTAATTTCCTATGTGTAAGAAAAAAAAAACAGATATTGATCTTTCTACCATTAGATAACTAGGTAATTTTCATTTTCAGTCCACAGATAAAAAGAAAAACAAAACACAAATCTCTAAACAAACTGACTGTGACGATAACGATAAACACGCAGTCCTATTGACTCATTCAGCAAACGCCCTTGTGGGTTTATGGACACTAAAACAAGATAATAGCATGTAAGTGGAAACGACAAAGAGCCTAATTTCTGTTTTCCAACCCTAAATGAGCCAAGCTGATGATTTGAGCTTTTTTAATGTGCCTCTGTAACACAACTACTGGAGGAAATTTTTATACGAGGACAATG